>CAUYRH010127256.1:0-19939 GCA_963574655.1 Perodicticus potto | reverse complement strand
GTAAATGTCTTCATATAGTGATTAAAAGGCCAAGAAGGCTATGTTAAATAGTTCAATGAAAATATTTCAGATTGTATATAAAGTCAGCACATTGTGCCCCATGATTGCACCAATGTACACAATTATGATTTAATAAAAATTTAAAAAAAAAAAAAGGGATTTGGTTGCCATATGATACTTGTATCATGCCCGCAAAGAAAAAAGAGACCAGTTTGGTTAGATGTTATGGATTGTAAGGTGTGACTTAATCCTTGCCCTGCACAGCCCTAGGTCTCGTACATAATTTGGTATCTTATGGCCACAAAAACCTTATTTTGTTAGTCTTATGATCTCTAGCTTAACATTAATGATCCTGGTCGGTTGTGTCCAAACTGTAAAAGGGAGGCGGTATAATGAGGCACATCTGACTTCCCTTCCAGCCATGGCCAGGAACTCACTTCTTCAGGATTCTCTGGGGTGTCCTTGGCTCAAAGGGGGTCTGTTCAGTCAGTTGGACTCAGGATGTTATTTTCCTATTCTTTTCCTGGTAAATAAGTCGGGTTTTCCCCATCCCTTTCCATTTCCAGTGATCTGAGTGTACCTTACAGATTGCTCCCCTGCTCCCCAGCCCAGATATCACCTCTAACAGCTCAGCCCTCCCATTTCTGTGGCCTCTGCCCAGATGGCGCCTGCACTGGGATTGTCTCCCTTACCCTGCGAACGCACTTGCCATGTTGGTGGGAACACCAAGTCTCAAAAAGTCATTTGCATTTTATGCCTCCTGGTCTCCAAAGAAACGAATTAGGGTTTTAAAATAAGAAAAACTGAGCTTGAGGAGTGGGAAGACTGCCAATTACAATCTCGTAATTCAAGGTTGCTTGTTAAATAAAAAAAAAAGCCTTGGATGTTTCTATGTTTAAACAAAGTGAACCTTTGATGTTAATTCTGACTGACCTTAAAAAAAAAAAAAAAGAGGAAAAAGAGAAAAAGAGATGCTTTTCTCCTCATAATTTCAATCCCAAGCGGTGTGTGGAAATAAGCCCTAAACTAGTGCTGACTCACACAGGCCCAGCAGCTCTGCTCTTAGTGAGTGGGGACACCGCAGGAGCTGTGCACAGGCGCACAAGTCCATGGACCTCCTGATGCTCTGCTGGAGGGGAGCTTTCCCCAGCTTTATCCACTTAGGCTCTGAAATTTGGCTGGACGTTATTTAGCAGTTTCTTTACATTTCAATGATTACTGTTGTTCACATTTTACTACCTGACAATTACCTCACATATTAGCATTTCCAGCTTCCCCCATCTGCTAATAAGAATGGAGCTGGGGGTTGAGGAAATCCGTTCAGAAGTTAAATTTGGTGTGTGCAGTAACCATTCTGTGATTGCGACCACACTCCAGGGACATAATGGGAGCATAAAGATGATGAGTAGAAGTTGCCTGCTTTGCAACCACAGAAAAGAATTTGGGCTTATCTTCCTTTCCAAACAGGTTCTACATTCTTTAGTGTCTGACTTTAAAAGAAAGGACCAAGATGGAGGATTTGTTAATGACTTAACATATTTGGTATAAATACTGTTCTATGAATCACTGCACTGGTAGGAGCAGGAAGAAGAGGGGAGATGGAGAAGAGAAAATTGGGGAGTAGGTGGGAGAAAAAGAGGAATGTGTGGGCTGTTTTAGGCTTTTTCAGACAAGCACCTGGGATGAGGTGCATTTCAAACCCAAGCTGACTCCCCACCGCAGTGAGGAGGGAGTTAGCGGCTCCGCCCCACCTTGCCACCCACTTCTCGGCCCCACCCACCACCATGGGGAGATGTCAGACTGCCCTGGGTCGGGGGAGTGCTCTGTCTTCCGGCTCTTCCAGGAGCCGAAAAAGTTATATACTTTTCAACACTCATCCTTCAGGGATATGCACTGAGCAAAGAGGGAAGGCGGGAGTAGTGACTCATTCGTGATGAAATTTTCACAAGTCTAAAGTGAAATGAAAAAAACCAAGAATAATTATTGATGTGTGTGTCAACAGAAAAGAATCCAAACTTCGTAAAATAAGTTAAAGATGTTTACTCTGAGCCAAGTGAGTGACCGTGGCCCAGAGTTGTAAGGGCAGCCGGGTGGTGGCTTGAGGTAGCCACCAAAATAATTGAAAAGAGTGAGTAAAGTTTTATCAAGAAAAGGAAGGTTTATTAACTATTAATGGTTTGTATACAAGCCAAGCCCCGTCCCAGTGACTGCAGGCCCATGGAAAGCATAGTTTGGGGTTTACACAACTTTGAGGGGTGCCATCTGCTTCTTGGAAATCTAAACTATTGGGTTTCAAGGCAGTGCCTGTCTCCTGAAATGTTGGGGTTTCAGGCAGCTACCTGGGTCCTTGGTTCTTGGCAGACTCTTGGTTGAAAAATGACCAGACACGTCAAAGTGAGGCAAGTATGAAAGTTTATTGAGAAAGTAAAAGATAGGTTTACAGAGTAAGAGCAAGATATAACTTACAGAACAAGATACATTCACCATAGGCAGTGAATGGACACCCATTGTTGCAACAAAGAAAAAGCAAAGAGGCAAAGGTTAAGGCTGGCGGCTCTCTTTTATACTGCCTGGGTCAGGCCTACCTCGTGGTCACTTTGGAACCAGAGTCTTACTGCCCACGTAGACCTCCCATGAGCCTCTCTGCAAACCCACTTGGGGGTGGATCGAGTGATAATCAGCAATAAGGGTCACCTAGTCTATGTCACCTTCAAGACTCTACTGCGCCTGTTGTTAGAGAGCCTTCTACATCCTTTTGCTGTTGGCACCCTAACTTCTGATTGGCAGGACGTTTCCTCCTCCCCAGATGTGGGCAATCACTGGGGACGAAACTAAGGTGGGTGCACCAGATGAAGGCCTGGAGGCCCCCTGCCTTATCTTCCTTCCCAGGAAGCCCAATTCTTAACTACCTACCTAACAGAGCCAGACCCAGGAAGCCTTAGGCAAGTGGACTTTCTCTAGGTGGGTTACAGTTTGGTTTTTTCAGGGAAACAGGAATTACATGTAAAGTCCTAAACAATATAAGGAGGGCATATTCTGGTTTGGCCTGAAAAGGCAGAACATCTCAAAACGGGGGATTATAGGTTATAGGTGGGTTTAAAGATCATTTGATTTTTAGTTGGTTAAAGAAATGAATCTTTGTCTAAAAGCTTGGAATATTTTAAGATAAGGAAGTCTGCTAATCTGAGACAAGTCACTGAACATAGACTCAGGAGATCTGTTGGGTAAACTGAGGACCTACAGGTCTGGTTTCAACTTTGTCTTGCATAGTCTTAGGCCTGTTAGTGGGTGACAAAGGATCTCTCCAAGAAGGGAAGGGGACACGAGGAGGCATGTTTGACCTTCCTTCTCAAGTTCAGCAACTCAGCCTCAGGGTATTTCTGGGGTCCCTTGGCCAAGAGACGGTCTATTGAGTTGGCTGGGGGACTTAACGAGTTTTAGTTCACATGTGGATAGATAAGTAAATAGATGACAGTGCAAGATTACCAGCTCATTCTGGGAGAAAGTTCATTATGCTGAGATTATGCTTTTGCTATTAATTTGGGGGGTCAATGAGTCCTATTGTGATAAAGTCTTATTACCATAAAGTCCTATTATGACAGAAGATAAGGGGGTTTGTTTTTCAAGTTAACTTCATCTGGTAAAATTAAAAGTTGGCTACCCTTTGTAGGTGTCCCCTTCTTTTTAAAATTTTGCTAATTTGGGTCTGAAGAACCACCGGCCCAGATCTCCTTCTCTCGATGACTCAGGGGGCTCAGTCTTCCAGATACCCCTCAGCTTGCTAACAGGACACAACCCACATGCTGTTGATCTTTTCTTTGGTGAGAGCAGCCATCTGGCATTCTTTGAAGAGGAAGTTTACAAAAATACTAACTGAGCTGCAGGGAAGGGAACAGACCTCAACCACAAAGCCATAGCTGAACGCGTCCAAGGCACACACCATATCGGAGAAAAGTGAGGATTTAGCATTTTCCCTTTCTTGTGGAATGATGGTGAGAGAAGATTTATAAGGGGATTGCTTTTACTTCTGATTTCTGTGATGGGCCACCTAACCTGTTCTCAAAGTTAACCAGATAATTGAAAGAAAAGGAATGGATCACAAAAAGGTGTTTCTCTTTTATTGTTTGTATGTATGTATCAAAGTGGCTGATGCAGAAATATCCTTTGTCACATGAACCAGTTACCTATTGCCACAGTAGTAACTGCATAACAACCAACACAGAACCTCAGGGGCACACAACACAAGGCGATTGTTCGCTCACTGGTCTGTGGGGAGGTGATCTAGGCTGGGTGCAGATGGGCAGTTCCGGTCTCAGCAGAGCCTGCTCGCCTGGCTCGGACTGGGAAGCTTAGCTTGCTGCCCCAAAGTCTTGCTCCTGGAAGCCACTTTGGACAGGTTCTCATAATGACAGCAGGGAAGCAAGAGAGTGAGTGAAAGGCACAAAGGCTTGCGAGCCTCTGCTGGTCTCACATCTGCTAACATCCCATTAGCTAAAGCAATCCACATAACCTGGCCCCGAGCAGAGGGAGGGGGGCTGCCACGTTACCTGGGTGTAAGAACACAAGTGGTGAGAATAAGATGGAGTCGGTCAGGCTGGGGTAGACGTGACAAGCTGGTCTGGGATTTTAGATCCTACATGACCTTCACCTCCTGTCTCTCATTCTTACTGTAAATTTAACTCCCACCCTAAAGATGCCCGTTTTGAATAGGAAGATTGACTTAGAAAATTGACTTTCAAGTTGGAATGTTGTTTGGGGTCATGGGTGTTGCTGATTAGTATTTATTATAGGTCATGGATTATGCTGATGATTATTGTTTGAGATAAGGGTTAACATGGTTTTTACTTTGAAATTTTTATGTATAAAACTGTGATTTGGGGGCTGGGCACCCATGCTCGGCCACATGCACTAGGGCTGGTGGGTTAGAACTCTGCCTGGGTCTGCTAAAACAAACAAAATAGCTGGGCATTGTGACAGGCACCTATAGTCCCAGCTACTCAGGAAGCTGAGACAAGAGAATCACTTGAGCCCAAGAGTTTGAGGTTGCTGTGAGCTGTGATGCCAGAGCATTATACCAAGGGCAACAAAGTAAGACTTTGTCTCAATAAACACACACACACAACAAAACTGTGATTTTGGAAATGGAAGAACAGAACAGTCTTGGAAAGGCTACTCTCACTGCTCTCCAGAATCGCTGGCCTTCTGACAAAGTGTGAGAAGGCTTTGCATGACTATCAGTCATGCAAAATCATGACTATCAGTCTCTGCATATCAGCTGGCAGTGACAGGCAGCCAGACCCTCTTCACCAGTAGCAGGTGCAGGGAGGGATAAACAGTCGGGACTATGAGAGCAGCCGGTGTTCCGGTACCGTGCTACACTTCTCAGGTTTCCACTGAGTGTGAATCTGAATTCAGAAGGCACCAGAGTCTTAGAAACACTTTTTCTCCCTTTGAGTTCCATGCCACACACCTGTGCTCCCCCCACAGGCAGACGTGTGAAGCCTGCATAAGGTGATGGATGTGTTTGCGGGTAATTATTAATCAATAACAGCAGCAAACACCTCCCTGGAATCCCTCAAGATGGAGAGGTGATGCAACTTAGTGCTGCTGTTTATATGAAAGGAAGGCGTCCTTCCCATCCCTACACACCAACACTGGTGAAGTGTTTACAGACAAATAAATCTGCCTCAAGCAGCACAGCTGTCGCCCTCTCTGCAGCTGTGCTGTGGTGGCAGCACCTTCTCTGCTCCTGCTTCCACCACCCTCGGTGGCAGCCGTGCTCGCCTGGAGGCTCTGCGATGCCTTTGTGAGTGGAGGTGCTACTCCAGTGGGGGAGGAGCCAGCGCCGAGGGGAGGGGCCAGCGCCGAGGGGAGGGGCCTGATGGGGCAGTGGGCAATTGGGTTTTGATCTCTGGTTCTGTCACTTCCTGGCTGAGGGTCTTGGGACTCTTTGATGTCTAGTAAGTGGGGCCAAACTCAGAAGAGGTTAAGATGGGAGGGCGTCTTGTGGGATGCAAGAGCCGGATGCAGCTCAACCTCAGGAAGAATGATGGAAAGAGCAGAGCGTGCTTTGGGCTTCTTTGTCACAGCCTCTGTCTGGGCCTGCCCATGCAGCAGGCGAGAGACGGTGGCCTCCTCCACCGAGAGACGGTGGACTCCGGAGTTTACCTGTCACAGTGTGAATCCTGACTATCAGTCTCAAGTTCATTTTCTGGGAGAGAAAATACGTCCTCACTTGGGCCAGTTTTCTGCTGCTGCTCCCGGAGGCGGTGATGTGGGACGAATAGGGCTGCTGTGGGCCCAACCCCGTTTCCAAAGAAGGTCAGGTCATCAATAGCAGGACAGACAGACAACCCCTGGTTGTACCATCTTACTGGGCAAATGATTCAGCTTCTCAGAGCCTGTTCCTGTGTATGGAACTCAGAACTCGCTGCCCCAAGATATGTCACCTTGGAAAGCGAGAAAAGAGCAGGAGCAAAAGGTCACACCTACCTTCTCCCGCCTTTCTGTGTGATAGTAGGCCCCACGTGGCAGGCATCTGGCCCAAATGTGGAAGAAAAGAATCCTTCCCAGAGAGGGCATGACGCATCAGCACAATCTGACCTTGCTAAGTTTCCCCCAGTTTAACACCCATTAGATCATTTCCTTTTTCTCTAACCATATTTCTGCACAACTGCCCATTCTTCATGAAACCTAGACAAATAAATAGTTTTTCCCTGGGTCTTTGAGTCTTCATTTCTGAAGCCTCCTGTATTATGTAATGCTTTGATTAAATAAATTTGTAATGCTTTTCTGTTGTGACTCTGTCTTTTGTTATGGGGATGTCAGCCATGATTCTTGCAATGGGTGAAGATAAGATATTACCTTTTCTCCCCTACATCTACACAATGGAGGATGTGTTAGAACCCGCTTCTCTGGACTATTGTAAAAATTGAATTAATTTCAATACATTAGTAAAAAGAATCAAAGAAAAACACAGTTTTGTGAACTACAAACACTGCAACATATTGATTTAATTCTTTTCATAATTACTTTTTTTTTTGAGACAGTCTTACTTTGTCACACTTAGTAGAGTGCCAGAGCATCATCATAGCTCACAGCAAACTCCAACTCTTGGGCTCAAGGACTCCTCTTTCCTCGGTTTTTCTATTTTTAGTAGAGATGGAGTCTCGCTCTTGTTCAGGCCGGTCTTGAACTCCTGACCTCAGGCAATCCACCCACCTTGGCCTCCCAGAATGCTAGGATTACAGGTGTGAGCCACGGTGCCTGGCTAATTAATACTCTCTTGAACTTGCTTTCTGCTAACTCTTTCCACATCAGCATCCATAGGATTCAGTAACTGCTGCTTAGCTCTACCCAGCATGACTGTACCTCGAGTATCTATCATTGGATAGACAGATGTCAGAATCATTATATAGGTAGACACTGCGAAAGAATACTGAAGTCAAAACAAAATTCATTCTTTTTTAAGGCCCATTCATTTCTTTTCTCAGAAAATTCCAAAAGCCTTTGGAAAAGGGAAAAGTGATAAGAAACCCATGTAGAGGCGAAGGCAAAGTAAACGCAGTCCCTCACCTGGTCAGTAGCTGAGCCATGATGGGTGTTCGAAGACTGCAGAGCTGGTTGACCCCATTAGAACCCCAGGGCTCAATAAATTCATTTTGAAAATATAATGGCTTCAACTTCATTGTCAGATGTCAGAGTCCAGAATAGTATCAAGACATGTTTAAAGACAAAGTTCAAATGACCAACCTGGAGGTTTCCACACATTGTGATGTCTTTATTCTGATATCCATAAATCCATACCAAACTCGTACTCCAGTTCGGACAAGCTATAAAAAAAGGCAATTTTGCATTTGTGGCAGGATGGGGCTTCCCTCCACCTCCCAGTTTCCTTCTGGCACTTTGTCCTTATCAAACCAAGATAACAGAAGAGGCATTTGGTAAGTGGGTGAACTGCTAACATTCTACCCTCCCAGAGCTGGGCTTCGAGGAGGGAGAATCCTCACCTGGGCGTTTGTTCAACCAGGACAGGCAGTCCCAGAGTTACAAACTTCAACTTACGTACAACTTGCACTTAGGAATGGAGGCTATTATAGGTAATAGGCACATGTATCTGTTCCAACTTACATACACATTCAGCTTAAGAACAAACCTATAGAACCTATCTCATTTGTCATCCAGGGACCTCCTGAATTTGCCAAGTATCTCTGCTTACCAAGTCCTGCTCCAGGCACTCGGGATGTGACTTCCCTGCTCACAGAGCTTACACGCTACAGTGAGTTTGGACAAAAGCTAAGTGCAAACGCAAGTTATATGGTGTATTGAAAATGAAGAATGTTCTGAATAAAATAAATTAGGAAAGGAGAGTAGGAAATACTGAGCTTAAGGGTTTTCTTATTTTTAATACATAGTATATTCGTTTCCCAGGGATGCCTTAAAATACCAAAACAGGATAGCTTGAAACAACAGATATGGATTCCCCCACGGTTCTGGAATCTGTAAGTTAGAAGTTGTTTGAAGGGCCATTCCCCGCCACAGAGGCTCTAGGGGAGAATTCTTCAGTGCCTCTCCTGGCTTTTTATGGTTGCAGCAATCCCTGGTGTTCCCTGGCTGGTGGTGATGTGACTTCATCGCAATCCCTGGTGTTCCCTGGCTAGTGGCGATGTGACTCCATCTCTGCCTCCCTTATCATGTGACCTTCCCTGTGTGTTTGTGTCCATATTTTCCCTTTTTATAAAGACACCAGTCCTTGGATGTGGGGCTCACCCTAATCCAGTATGACCTTATCTTAACTTTATTATGTCTGCAAAGCTCCCATTTCCAAATAAGGCCGCACTTACAGACACCAGGAGTTAGGGCTTCCACATATCTTTTGAAGGGGACACATTTCAACCCACAGCAGTAGTCAGGACTGTGTCACAGACAGGGTGACATCTGAATAAAGTAAAAAGACATAAAGGAGCAAATCAAGCAGGTATCTGGAGTAAAGAAATCCAGGTGGAGGGAAAAGCAAGTGTGAAGGCTTGTAGGTGCGAGGCTGACCGGAATGTTCAAGGAGCAGCATGTGGGCTGCTGTGGCCAGCACAGTGTGGCCTGGCGAGTGGAGGAGGCGGGGAGGTCAGAGAGGAGACCAGTGGCACTGGCTCATCCTGGGCACAGTTTTGAGCTGAGTGACAAGATCCGATTTATGTTTTTAAAGGCTCTCTTAGGCCTTTGTTAGGAATAATTGAAGTAAGGAAGGTGGAAGCAGGGAGACCAGTAATAATGCAAAGGTGGGTTTGCCTTTGGTTGTTTTGCTTGGAGGCACCTGAAGAAACCATGCCTGCTCTGAATATTCTACTCCACTGAGGGAAAAAACAAGCAATCTGAATGATCCCTGAGCACCAGGATCCTGGGCAACGGAGAACAGGGCCCACAGACCACAGGCAGAAGTAAGACACGGGAGACCCAAGAGGGCGGCCCCGGCTGGCTCTCCCCGGGAGATCTGATACCGACGCCCTGAGACATTGGACAGCAACATGGAGCCAGCACATCAGCTCCACAAGGACAGGGATCTGGGTTTTGTTGTGTCCAAACTCAGAGACAAATGCCTATACATAAACATTTGTTGACTGACTGATGGACTGACTAAATAAATGTATGAATTAAAGGAAAGGAAAGAACTTTGGGGGCTCAATGTGTGCTTGCTGGTCTAACACTAAAGTTTCCTTTTTTTCTAGAATGGACAGTTAGAGGTACCTAAGACCTTACGAAGACAAGTGTCTAAACCAGCTGTTCTCACCCTTCCTAATGCCGCGATGTATTTTCATCACTACAAAGGGGTCACGACCCACAGGTTGAGAACTGCTGGTCTAAACAATAAATACTTCCAAGCCCCAGCCGAAGGCCTATTTATTTCCAACCAAGTTGATTTTTCATAATGCCCTAGCAAGGGAAAATTGGTGCCTGTCACTGTAATTGTTTTAAGGACACTTTGGGGACACTTACTGGAACAGTGACTGGCCCAGACAGTCTCCCCAGGACTTTACCGTGTGTGCACTCCAAGATCAGCAAGGTGGTGCAGGCACAGAAAGTTGAGAAAAGACAGACAAGAAGTATTGTGCAAATCCATAAATACTTCTTGGCTGATAGAAACTAGTGCACAGAGGAAATAATGGATAAATTTGGCTCTATTAAAAAAATAAACACTTGCGCACAACCAAAGACACCATCCACAAAGTCAAAAAAAACAAGGCAAAGCCCAAGGAAAAAGTTTTGAGATTCATATAAAGGACTGAGGACCTAGAACATATAAAGAACCCCTACCATCATCCCCCAAAAAGAAAAATGAAAAATATGAATAGGCAATTTACATAATAGAAAATAAAAACTTACTTAAGAAAATATGCTCAGTCTTACTGACATTCAAGGAAAAAATTCAACAATTACATATATATGTACCCATCAGACTGGCAAAAATTAAAAAGTTGGGGGGTTTTGGTTTTTGTTTTTTTGAGACAGAGTCTCACATTGTCGCCCTGGGTGGAGTGCCATGGTGTTGTAGTTCACAGCAACCTCAAACTCCTGGGCTCAAGCGATTCTCTTGCCTCAGCCCCCCAAGTAGCTGGGACTGCAGGTGCCCTTCACAAAGCCATTCACAGGGTCTCGCTCTTGTTCAGCCTGGCCTCAAACTCCTGAGCTCAAGTGATCCACCTGCCCCGGCCTCCCAGAGTGTTAGCACTGCAGGCGTGAGCCACCACGCCCGGCCAATACTTGAAAAGTTTGATAGTATTCGGAGTTAGCCAGGGTGTTAGGAAACAGATATGCTTATGTGATCCCAGTGGAAACACAAATCAGTATAGCCACTTTGGAGAGCAATCTGATAGTATCTACTAAAGAAAAAAAATAAAAATTTGCATACCATCTGACCCAACAATTTCACTTCTTAGTAACTATCCTCAAGAAATATACTCATCCTTATACACAGGAAGCATGCCCAAGATGTTCATCACTTGTAGGGATAAAAGGTAGGAACCAATTTAAATAGCCAGCAATGGGGAATTACTGAATATGCTGTAGAACACTACATACATTTAAAAAGAAAAAGATACTGAATAGGTAGATTCTCAAGATATATGATTGAGCAAAAAAAAAAAGGAAAAGGCAGAGCCTGAAAATATGATACTATTGGCTCGGCGCCTATGGCTCAACGGGCTAAGGCACCAGCCACGTACACCTGAGCTGGCGGGTTCGAATCCAGCCCGGGCCCGACAAACCATAATGACGGCTGCAACCAAAAAAAAAAAAAAAAAATGGCCGGGCGTTGTGGTGGGCGCCTGTAGTCCCAGCTACTTGGGAGGCAGAGGCAGGAGACTCGCTTGAGCCCAGGAATTAGAGGTTGCTGTGAGCTGTGATGCCACAGCACTCCATCCAGGGTGACAGCTTGAGGCTCTGTCTCAAAAAAAAAAAAAAATGATACTATTTATGAAGATAGAAAAGAAAGCAAAATAAAACACGACTCCATGGTGTCTGTGGGTGCCTCTGAGTGATAACAAAGATCTGGAAGGGAACATGCCAGCTGATAACAGTTATTTCACTCTTGGAACGGAGGGAGGCATCTAGGGGTAATTTTACTTTTATAAGGAGAATTTATTCATATTGTTACATAAGTGCTTCAAAGTAGATTATTCAAAAATATTAAAATCAATTATAAAAATTATAAAGAGGGCCGGGCACAGTGGCTCATACCTATAAACCTAGCACTCTGGGAGGCCGAGTTGGGTGAATTGCCTGAGCTGAGGAGTTCGAGACCAGTCTGAGCAAGAGCGAGACCCCGTCTCTAAATAATAGCCAGGCATCGTGCCGGTTGCCTATAGTCCCAGCTACTTGGGAGGCTGAGGCAAGAGGATAGCTTGAGCCCAAGAGTTCAAGGGTTTGAGGTTGCTGTGAACTCTGACACCACAGTACACCATCCAGGGTGACAAAGTGAGACTCTGTCTCCAAAAAAAAAAAAATTATAAATAGATCAGTACAAGATTATAAAAAATTTCAGCCTGTGGTATTGTTGAGCTTTAGGAGAGGGAGGCACATCAGTGGGTCTTGTCCAAAAGCGCTCTGCAGGGAGCAGGACCAGAGGAGTGGGGAGGTCCATGGAGGACAAGAAGGAACAGGACATGTTTGGAAAACACAAAAGAGCCCTGCTTTGCTGGATCTTTCTAAAAAATGGTAGCATAATTCTTCTGATTGTAAAATAATCTGTGCCTATTGTCTGGGAATCCAATTGAGACAGAAAAATATACAAAATAAATAAATATCACTCCACCTTCCAGAGATGACCACAATAGACATTCAGGAGTATACACTTTATGACTGCTCAGACTTTGCTCATTAGTTGATGCCTCTAACTGTGCACAGCCCAAAGAGGCAAATGACCAGCTGCAGGGGTCACCAGGACAGGGTGCAAGCAAGGCCTGTCTTCATATCCCTAATTAGGCCTCATACATGAAGAACTGTGAAAATGCACAGGGCTGGAGATAAAAGTGAAATATTGTGCAAATATCTTGTAGAAAAGAATACATATTTCCTTAAAAAAGGAAAAAATTCCTAATCCTCAAAACCACATTTTACCTCCATTTAATGTCCACCTTGTATTGCCTGTCAGCAAGAGGCCAGTCTACAGCATTGTTTCCTGGAGGAGCGTGTGGGGCAGTTTAATAGAGGCCCAGGACATGGGCTGGATCTCCTGAACTTGCTCTCAAAGTTACCCCAGGGTTCTTGGCCAATAGAATAAGGGCTGCCCGAATTTGAAATGCTTGGATGAAATGCCTGAAAAGTGATTTTCTTTATTCCCATTGATAACTCCTGAGCCATTTTGGGCTAGATGTTTGTCAACAAGAGATAAAATTGTGCAGTAGTTTGGGAGGGAGGATGGGGGGTTGCAGGGATGTTCAGGATTGGAGCTGTCTGACTGGTCTATGTTCAGGGCAGACACCTCTCTCTCCTCCTGAGGACAGAGTACCACCTGAAGGTCACAAGCCCAGGTTACGGTGCTCAGACAGAGCCACATTCCTGGGGCCTATGCAATTGGGCACCAGGTAAGGGGTTGGCTATAGTTGACATCACACGGTCATCATGTCTTTCCTGGGTTGTAACTCAGCATGGGTGGAGAGCACCATGCCTTCTGTGGGTGGGCCACAGTCCATGCTGCTTTCCATCCAGCAAGGCCCCATGACAGAGGTCTGGAGATAGAGAGAGGATGGTGCCAGATTTCGGTGATGCCAGGATGAATGAGACAATATCCCGACCTCAAGGAGCTTCTAATCCAGTGGTGCAGACAGAGCTGAATGGCACAAACACTAACACAGACGGGATGACATGAATCCACTGTAACTAAATACCAGACAGAAAAAGAAGGAGTAAAAAGTTTACAGTGAGCCTGCCAGTCTGAAAAAACACTTTCCACATAATCCGTTTACTTAGCAGAGTTAAGTTAGGAGTGCCGCAGCTCCTGCCCTTGGCCAGCCAAGCTGTCACTTGGTGTATTACAGGGTGTTTTCACTGTTTTCACAGCAGTGACCCAGCCTCCTGACTTTCTTCCACTACTCTCCTCTAGACCAAGTTTCAGCCATCTTTTAGATTCTCTCTCCTCATTTTGACTGATCCTTAGTGTGCCAAAGACCACCCTCGGGTGTTGAGTCGAGATGTAGTGTCTATTGACCAAATTGAATCATGTGTTGGGCAAAGATGTGCAAAAGGATCATCTATTGAGGGTAGAGAAGGTCTACCCCTTCCTTGATGAAGAGAACTTATAAATGGAGCCTTTTTGCCACAGTAACATCCCATGGTAGCTTCACACTTGACCATGCTGGTGAGTAGAGTGGTGCAGGGTGGGTGCATTGGAGCTCTTCAGCCCGACCTTCCCCCCTTTTCTTCCTAACTACGCCCCCATCCGTCCTGCCTCCCCATATTTCTCAGTTCATGCCTTTGCTTGAATGTGTTTTCAGGTTTGGGTAACCCTGGATGGTCCATATCTTTTAGATTCTTCCAAAGAAGCAGGGTTGGGTAGACTCGGGTTATGACACCACTCTGCCTCCTGACGTTGGAACAGTAGCCCAGGATCAATGACAGGTATTGATTAAAATGACCCACTGCATCTTACACCAAATCCTGCGTTGCAGCCCTGGACTTGAAGGTTCTTTGGAAACCCACAAAGACTTTTCCTTTCACTGTGAATAATTCCTGATTTCATGGTTATCCTCACGAGAACTCAGCTTCCAATTATGGACATGTCATCGAACAATTCTAGGGTGTTTTTTATTTTTTTCCTTAGACTTTGAAAACTTTTACTAGGGGCTCCTCCCCTGGAGTCCTCTGGAAATATTAGCTCCTTGGCCCCCTTTCCTCATCAAGCCTAGTCTAGAATCAGATGCACAGATTCCATGGCAAGTTTTTGGAATTACCACTAATCCTCCCACCTCAGAAGAAAACAGCCTGGAATTTCACAGGGCCTCCAGGGAGCCTACGGCCCTTGATTCAAGAAATGTGCCCTCAGGAGAGGCAAGGAAGAGCCATCAGGCTCCCACCCCTGGTTCTGGCCATTCCTCCCATAGTCCCTCTCCTGTCCAGCCCTCACCACTCATTCCTCCCCCCACTGGAGAGCAGGATGGGTCTATGGCCCACATTCCTGAGGTTCCATCTGTGACCTGTGGTGGCCTGCCCCTCTACCTCCTGTTCTTACTTATTCCTTCCCTGCTCCCACTTTGGCAGATACGTCACACTGTGCTTCCCAACCTCTCCAGCATCTAGTGGCTTCCTGTGCCTTGTGGAAGGAGGCCAAAGCTGGTAAGGCAGCCAAAGCCTTCTCAACCCTTCCCTGTGGCCTTAATTTCCCTGTGTGGCCACATACACACACCCCTCTGTGCCTCCTGGCCTCCTCCAGCATACCAGCCCTCTCCATCTAGGCTGTGCTCAGCTCAATCCCCTGAGGATTCTCTCCATCGAATCCCTTCTTCATCTTCTCCTCCTTCACAAATTCTTCCAGGTTTCCTGAGGCCTAAAGATTTCTCTGACCCCATCCTCTTCTCCCAGGCTTATGGTCTCTGCCCAGGAGCTCGCTGCAGTTACCTGCTAAGGCTTCAGCTGTGCTTCTGTTTCCAGTCTACTCTGCCTGCTCCTCAGCTGTTCATGGAGACTGCAAGTACCCCGAAGGTGTGAACTCCATCTTATCATCTCTGTGTCCCACCCTCAGTGCCTCTCATACGTTGCTCAATGAGAACTGAATGTGCCCATTTAAGAAACATTTGTTGAATACTGAACAGTAGATGAGTCAGCCCAGATGTGGTACCAACTCCCACCATTCTCTTCTCCCCCAAATAGATTTTTCTCATTTTCTATCAAGAGGCCCTGATTCTCTACCCCCTACTTCCCTTCTGTCCTGTAGACTTAAGCATTGCCTGCTCCCAACTTAATCAGATTATAACATTGGCCACTCTTGTTTCCTGTGCTTTCCTAAGTTATCTATAAAACCTTAGAGACACAATCATCACTCACTAGGATGCCTTCTCCTTCCCCTTCATGACTGTTCCTCCCAGAGTTAACTACTTTCCTGGACTTTATATTTATATACTTTCCATTTATTATTCTATACATGGTCAGGGTCATTGAACTGGAGCCTTGAAGAAGACTGATGCTTCTTCAAGCAAGTAGAATGTGGATGTTTATAACTGTGGTGTGGCAAAAAATTCCTCCATGATTACACATTGGCCCCCAGCCTAACAGGGTTAATGGATCCCATTTCTCAGGGTTTTCTTCACTCCATGAGGGGTGTTGAGACGGCAGAGCTCAGGGTGGTCATCCTTGAGGAGCAAGGGGAGTCCTAGGGAGAAGGCACCCCTCTCACTTCCATGTAACCCTGGCAGGAAACCAGTGTGGGGGTCGTCTGAGCTGCTCTCCACCCAGAGCCAGGACCAGCCTTTGTAGTCTGGTCAAGCTCATCGTGTATCCTTAATCTCAACATAGCAAATTAGGTTTGCATGTTTTCAAATTTTATGTAAATAGTGTGCTATTACTTTACATAGCTATCACATCCACAGTGAAGCTTGCTTTTTTCTTTGCTCAACTTTGTATTTTGAAAGTCGATAACCATGTTAAATCAAAAAAAAATTCCAGCATATGTATGTAGAAAACAATACTTTTGTCATTTTTTACCTAGTGCACATTACCCACATTTTCAATCCTTATAAATTATACTGCAGTGATATGCTCGTGCATTGCTCTTTGTTCGTATGTGTGAGTATTTCTCACTCGTCTCCCTTTGTGACAATGGGTGATGAGTGTGTGAAATGATATCTCCTCATGGATACGATTTGCATTGTTTTATTACTAGAAAGGATTGTTTCACTGAGGCAGGGGTTCGGAAAATTTTTCTGTAAAAGGCCAGATAGCAAACATTTGAGATCATTCAGGCTCTGTTATGATACTTGCCCCTGCCCTACCAGCAGAGAAGCCAGCCAGAGCTGATACATAGCTAGTGGGCGTGTTCCAATAAATATTATTTACAGAAATAGGCAGCCAACCAGCTGGCAGTAGTTTGCCAACCTTTGTTAAAGGTGAATTATCTGGAAAACACAAACAATCCAACAGAAAAGTAGGCAGGCTCTAACAAGCAAGGTATAGGTCATGTTCACATGGCCAGTAAATATAGGCACAGTTCAACCTCCCTGTCACCAGAGTTTGTGATCAAACTCTCTAATACATCCCCAGAAAGCCTTCAGGTACTTCTGGGGTGGTAAGGGGCATGCATGTGAATGAGACCAGTACCAGAGGTAGCTCCCCCACCAGGAGTGAGTGGGGTGTGCCCTGTCCTTCACTTACACTGAAATTGTCCAAGATCCTCTGTGGCACCATCAGATGCACATAAAAAAAAAATGCATCCCCTGCCACTAAGCAAGTGAAGGAGGCAAGGATAGTACCCCATGACGTCATGGACAAGGGACAGAGAAAATTTCCAGACTGTCCTTCTTGAAGGTTAAATTCCTTCTCTGTGAAAAGGCAACAAGGCAACGGGGCAACCAAGCAAAGGCAGAGCCATTTCCAGAGGCCTTGCTGCTTGGTCAGCTGGAATTGGTTTCCTGTGCACTCTGCTGACATCACACACTTTAAATGACTCCAGCCTCAGGAGGGTTTGCCATTAGATAAACATCCCACCGCCCTGAAGTGTGATCAGTGGGAAGCTAATAGCTGCAGAGTTTGCCAAACACTCCATCGTCCCTGGATTAAGTCTGCAACCTGGAAAAACGCTAGGAACAGATGGTTCATGATCTGAGTTTAACAACCTAGGAGGAACTGAATTTCTGCCCGCAATAAACTAATGGACGGAGCAACAGGGAGGTCACTGATTATGTGGGTGCTGCAATTGGGAAAGGACCCTGAAGAACAGGGCTCTGGCATACAGGCCTATCTTGCAATGAGACAATGCTAATTCTGCTCTGAACTGCCCAGGATGACCTGAAGGGGATGTCAAATAGCCTCCAGCTGGTGACTGCGCAGATGGTGGGGCCACATCTGACTTAGGCACATAAGGTTCCTTTTCCCCAAGGAACTCCGAACCATTTTCCATTCCAGAAATCACCACTGTGGGATAATCATTTTGTCCTCATCCCTTCCCCTTATTGCAAAGCAAGTGTCCCAAGAGCACCCATCTGTTGACACCTCAGCAAAGGCCTCAGGGACACATGTGACCGGCCCAGGACTTCCGTTCTCTGTTACCTAAACCTCATTCATTAATTACTTTAGTCAAAACATGCCTGATACAAAACATTTTCTGTGTGGCATCAACTCAGTGCTCTGGGAAAGGTGCTGGAAGGATTGGTATCCTGCAGCCCTGACAACCATTTCCAAACAACTATCTTCCTTGGGAACTGCTTTTCTTAAAGCTTATGAGACACAAGCCTAAGGTCCCATCAGAACAGAGGACTAAAGGGTGTCAAAGCGCTAGCACTAACAGGCCCCTATCCACTCCTAACTCGACTCACTCATTCTCCCTAACAAGTCCTTTTCCACTCCTGGTATGGTTACCAGGCCTGGCGGGGACCCACCTTCTCTCACTGGGCAGCAGCGGTCCCTGGCCCCCACACTGCAGGGTGTGCAATCGTACTTGTCCCTCTGGAACCCCTCTGCATCAGGCCCCCTGCTGGCTCCTCAAGGGATGCTCACACCCAGCCACATCCAGCCCGGACCCTTCACGGTACTGAGCAGCAAATAGCCGGTTCCCTGATTCTGTGTCCCACATACTACTTGTACTAAGGTAGAGCCACTTGTCCCCATGCTTCATAAAAATGACTCTTTCAGCTTTTGTTTGGAACCTTCTTCTCTAGTCATAGCAGATGGCTGACTCCACAGGGTCAAGACATTGTGCAGTCCCCTCCTTCCTCTCCCATCGTCCTACCTCAGCTCTCTGACCTACCCAGAGGCCAACATCAGATGCCCTCTGCCAACCACCTCAAATAAAGCAACCCACCCAGGGTTGCCTCCCAGCACAAGATGCACGTCCCCGCATCCCGGAACATCCATTTGAGCTCAGGGTTAAATATTCACATCGCTTAAGAAAATCAAAAGAGCAAAAACTCACCGGACTGAAGGGAAGGGTTGTCTGAACTACTAAAAAACCTAAGTTTAATAATTTTAAAGAAATATATTCACTGATTTATTTACCAGCAAACATTGATTGTGCATTTGCTGCCAGAGACACAGCAAGTAAGTCCACACTCCCCACACCCCAGCCGGTGGCCAACATTGCTAGTCAATCAGACACTTTCCCACGGAATCTAGACAGACAGTATCTTTCTCAAAATAGCATTCCATTCGACTCCTACTAATCAATAGGAGTTGCCAGTGAAATCAAACCAATTTGCTATTCCTAATTAACTGCACATGGATGACATTAGACCCTAGCGATCTTAACACAAGTAAACAGAAGATGCTGGCTTTGAGTGATGGCTGGGAGGCCAGATATGTAGCATCTGGCTACCGAGGCACAGTTTGAGGGAGAAGGGCAGCGGTGTCAAGGGAGACGTGACTGAGGAGGGACAGTCACAGAAGAAACAAAAAAAAACACAGTGGGAGGGAGGAAGAAGAGCAGTCCAGGAAAAAAGCAGCACGATCAAGGGCAAATGGACATGAATGTCCACAGTATGGGGGGAGTATCTCACGGGGACAGACTGTAGCACTGGAGGGAAGGTGGGATATGGAAGTTGGAGCCCAAACCTTGAAGGCCCTAAGGACATAGAATGTCAATCAGAAGACAACAGGAGACAAGCGGATATTTCTGAAAGAGGCAGTGATCAGATCAGCTCTGCATTTTAGAAAGTTAATTCTACTATCACGTGAGAGAGTAGATTATAAAGATATGTGGCTGGAGCCAGGAGGTCCAATCAGGAAACTAAGTTGATGGCTAGGCCAGTGGCTTTCAATTACTATCTAATGAATGAATGAATAATGGTGGGGGCAGGGGAGCAGTGGGATCCAGTCCTCCCCTCTGCTCCAACTAAAGCAATTCTTTTTTATTTATAATCTGGACTTCTGTATAGATTTTGTTTGAAGAAAGTATTCTGTGATTTTTAAAGAAGTCTGACAACCATGCTTTGTTCAGGAGGGGAGGAGGGCCTGGGTTAAGTCACCACCCATGAGAGCAGAGGGGCAGAAGGCAGTTTAAGAGAGATTTCCAGGAGCAGAGAGAGGAGGTGGTAATCAACAGGAGTATGGGTTTATTTGGGGTTGATTTTTACCTTCAAGAACAAAATAACACTTGTGGTGGGTGCCTGTAGTCCCAGCTACTTGGGAGGTGGAGGCAGGAGACTCGCTTGAGCCCAGGAATTGGAGGTTGCTGTGAGCTGTGAAGCCACAGCACTCTACCCAGGGTGACAGCTTGAGGCTCTGTCTCAAAAAAAAAAAAAAAAAA
>CAUYRH010127254.1:0-17273 GCA_963574655.1 Perodicticus potto | reverse complement strand
AAATTGTGAAGTGGTTGAATGATTGGACATACTGATGAAACTTAATCAAATTTGAAGTCTCATTTATGATAGATGGTTTTCAGAGTGTGTGATTTTAAATTAGGGATTCTTCTCTTCAAGTCTTTTTTTTTTTTTTTTTTTAGGCAGAGCCTAAAGCTGTTACCCTGGATAGAGTGCTATGGCATCACAGCTCACAGCAACCTCCAATTCCTGGGCTCAAGCGAGTCTCCTGCCTCTGCCTCCCAAGTAGCTGGGACCACAGGCGCCCGCCGCAATGCCCAGCCATTTTTTGGTTGCAGCCGTCATTGTTGCTTGGCGGGCCCGGGCTGGATTCGAACCCGCCAGCTCAGGTGTACGTGGCTGGCACCTTAGCCCGTGGAGCCACAGGCGCTGAGTCTTCTCTTCAAGTCTTTATAGCATTATATTATGGTTCATTATATTTGTTATGCCACAATCATTTTATCATTTGACTTTTGTTAGATGACCTATTATTCTTCATAATTAATAATTTATAGGAACTAATTGGTAATTTTCTTCTAAGAGATGGCAGCATTTTAGTTTGAATACTCTGAACCTTGTTATGTTTTAATGATTGATCAGAAAACTTTCTGAAGGAAGAGTCAAATTCTTGGATTTTTAAAATAAACTTAGTATTTTGGAATACTTTTAGACTTACTTAGTTTTAGGCTGGGTGTGATGGCTCACACCTATAGTCCTCGCGCTCTGGGAGGCTGAAGCAGGTGGATTGCCTCAGCTTGGGATTTCGGGATCAGCCTAAGCAAGAGTGAGACTCTGGCTCTACTAAAAATAGAAAAACTAGCTGGGCATTGTTGTGGACACCTACAACAATGCTACTTGGGAGTCTGAGGAAGAGCCCTGAGAATTTATGTTGTGAGCTCTGACACCACGCCACTCTACCCAGGGCACAGAGTAAGATTCTGTCTCCTCCTCACCCAAAAAAAGGTTGCAGAGACAGTATAGAAAGTTCTTTACCAGTTGCCCCTACTGTTAGCATCTTACATAAGTATGGTACATTATCAAAACTGAGAGATTAACATTGATACGTTACTATTAGTAAATTATTACTTAGTGAATTCAAAACTTTATTTGGATTTTGTTTTCCCACTGATGTCCTTTTTCTATTCCAAGATCCCATCCAAGATACCAGATTGCATTTAGTCATGATTTTTAAATGGTGGATCAGTAGGATCCCAAAGAGAATTTACTTTTCTTACCTTTACTTTTTTCTCTTTTTTTTGTCTTAATTTTGTATCTGAATTTGAACAGCTTCTCCTTTCTCTGGCAGAAGATAAATGGACTCTTTGGGCCTTTCAACCACTACTTCCATGTTGACAGCTTAGAATTTTGGGAGCATGCTTTGAATACTTTCTGTGTATTTAAGTTTAATAATAAATGGGTACTGATTCTTCTTTCTTTCTCTGAGTCTTGCTCTTTATAATTACCAGAGCATGCTTCACTGACTACGTGTTCCTGAACTGCCTCCCAAAGGACAGTAGTTTTTTTCTCCTTCTTGCCCTCTACTTTTTCTTTCCCCTCCTTTCATCTCTTCTTATAACCACCCCCCGCCCCAAGATCTACTTGGGATTTGACTTTAAGTAAGGCTGTTTCGGTGTGATGTAAAGTATCTTTCAGAGGTGTGCTATCAGATTATTAGCAGTTCTTAATTTTCCCCTTGAGAAAAATCTACCTGATGTAATGCTACTAGTGAAATATTTATAATCTATGGTATAGTTTTACAAAGCACTTTTCATGTACGTTGTGTGGGTCTCTTTTGTTGTTGTTTGTTTTTCTAGTTTCAAAGGGCAGGGATTAGTTGTCAATCGTATTAGAGAAAATTGATTAAAAGCAGTTGAATAACTTGATTGGGTTGCAACTGAACTAGGACTGGAATCTGTGTTTTCTCATTCTTTCTCTGATATCTTTGGTCTCCACTTAAAGGTCAGGCTGTAGGTGTATGGCATTCCCTTGGATCTTATGAAGTATTTATATTACCAAGCCCAAGTGTAATGCTCATCCCTTTCCCCAGAAATCCTTGCTAAGTTGACAGTAAACCCTTTCTGGTTAAGGGTATGGCTAATTATAGAATATGTAGGATCTTTAAAAAATGCTATTGTTCATATTAAAAACATACCAGAGATATGTTTTTGGTGCAGTGTACACAGTGCTAAACCATTCAGTTGAGAGGAGAAAATTAATCGTGAAAAGGACTAGAGAAACTTAGTGTTTAGAAAGCTTAAGAAAATTATATATAAGAAGCAGGAGAGGAAATTCCTTGGGATGCTGTAGAACAAGTTAAAGATCAAGAAGCAGAAAGCAAGAGAGGCAGTGGAACCAAATTAAGGACATAGAGCCATCTCTGTTTTCTATCTTCTCTAGGCTGTATCAGGAAAGACTTATGAGAATGTACAATAAGTAGGGGCCCAGAGGAGTATTACATTTGGGAAATGATATCAGGAAGTTGCTTGAAACTTTAGTAGAAACTGATGAGGAAGATAAAATATCTTTAAGGTCCAGTTTTTATGTTCACTAGTCCTACCCTGTATAGAAAGGATCTTGTTTCTCTTTCTGACTTCCAGTAGTATCACCTTTGTTCTCTATGTGGAACAAAATACATAACTACTTTAATTTGGGTGGTTTTAAGAAGCCAGCCTTTCCTTTTTATTCTTTACTCATACATGTGTGTCCCATATATGGCCAGATGAGACTTGAATTTGTGAGGAACCTTAGTAGTAGGGCAAGCCCACTTTTGGCATGTGTGTTAGCCAAAGTTCAACTTCCCTGTGTCTTTTTGTTTACTTATTTATTTATTTTGAGACAGAGTCTCACTTTGTTGCCTTGGGTAGAATGCTGGGTCGTCATAGCTCATAGCAATCTCCAACTCTTGGGCTCAAGAGATTTTCTTGCCTCAGCCTCCTGGGTAGCTGGGACTACAGGCATCTGCCACAACACCCAGCTATTTTTAGAGATGGGGATCTTGCACTTGCTCAGGCTGGTCTCAAACCTGTGAGTTCAGGCAATCTACCCCCCTCGGCCTCCCCGAGTGCTGGGATTATGAACTACTGTGCCCGGCCCTCCTATGTCTTTTAAAATAGAAGTTGATATCTCAGACATCAGAATCTTTTTTTTTAAAATAGCATCGTAATTATTTTGGGTCTTTCCCCCCATCAGACGTAAGAGCTCCTAAGAATGAGAACCATGTCTTATTTAGATTTGTATCTTTAACACCTAGCCTTACCTTTGAAAGTACAAAACATATTGTACGCATGAATTGGATCATGGAAACATTCAGACTCCATAGTTGGAATGTAGTTAGCTATTTTCTTTGAAAGTATTCTTCATGCTTATTAGTACTATTTGATATTTGTTTCTCCCATGATCTATTGTTCAATACCCCTCAAAATATGATGTGCCTTAAAGCAGTTTAATTGGGAGCAGCATCAGAAGAAAGGCTACTGGGCGGTGCCTATGGCTCATCGAGTAAGGCGTCGGCCCCATATACCGAGGGTGGCGGGTTCAAACCCGGCCTCGGCCGAACTGCAAAACAGAAAAATAGCCGGGGGTTGTGGCGGGCGCCTGTAGTCCCAGCTACTCAGGAGGCTGAGGCTAGAGAATCGCCTAAGCCCAGTAGTTGGAGGTTGCTGTGAGCTGTGTAATGTCAAGGCACTCCACCGAGGGCGATAAAGGGAGACTCTGTCTCTACCAAAAAAAAAAAAAAAAAAAAAATACATATATATGTGTGTGTGTGTATATATATATAAAAGAAGAAGAAAGGCTACTTATTGTTTACTGGGTAAATTAACTTTTTGCAGTATTTACTTGACGTAATAATTGGCATCATGAACATGGATGGAGCATATTTAATTTCTCAGTACTAAATGAGTTTAAGTTAGGTGAAAGTAGCATTAAATAGGGTAGTTCTTGACATGACATTACATTGGAATTATCTGGTAAGCTCTTAATAAACATCAATATCCAGGCACTGTTCCAGACCAATTAAACACCTTCCAAGGCCGGGTGCAATGACTCGTGCCTGTAATCCTAGGACTTTGGAAGGCCAAGGCAAGAGAATTGCTTGAGGCCAGGAGTTCAAGACCAGCATGAGCTAGAACGAGACCCTGACTCTACAAAAAATAGAAAAATAAGGCAGGTGTGGTGATTGACATGCGCCTCTAATCCCAGCTACAGGAGGCTGAGGTAAGAGGATTGCTCGAGCCCAGGATTTTGAGGTTGTAGTGAGCAATGATGATGCCATTGCACTGTAGCCCAGACAAAAGAGTAAGACCCTGTTTCCAAAAAAAAAAAAAAAAGTGTGGTTTTTAATTTCTACATATTTAGGAATTTCCCAGATTTACTTCTGTTGTTCATTTGCAATTTAATTGTATTGTTATCAGAGAATGATTTTAGTGCTTTTAAATGTCCTGGAACTAGTATGTCTAGTAAATGATTTGTCCTAGGGAATGCTACATGTATGCTTAGGAAGGATTTGTATTCTGCTGATGTTGGGTTGAGTGTTGTATTTGTCTGTTTTATTTGGTTGATAGTGTTGTCCAAGTCTTATATATTCTTGTTGATTTCTGCCTAGTTGTTTTGTCCATTATTGAGAATGAGGTAGGTTGTGATTCTTCAGGAGATAAACTCAAATACTTCTTATTCTAAACCATCTAAATAAGTATCATGAAATTTAATCAAAATGTAGACATCCTCTAGTATTAGTTATATTTTAGAAATGCTAGAAATGGCATCTTTTTATTTACTTTCTAGTATATTGGGGCTATTTTAATATTTTATTTTGGTGTGAGGTTACTTTTAATTCTCATGAAAACTGATGCTTTCAAACGTGGTTCCAACCAGACCAGTCTTGCAGTTAATTGTTTCTGGATAGCAGTTTCTTCTTTTGAAGCATGGGAGCTCCATAGGTTAGAGCCAAATACGGCGGAGGGGTGGGACAGGAGGGGCAGAAAAGATTGTTGAGGAGTATTTTTGCCTGCCTTCGTCTGCTTGGTTTCCTCAACGGTATAAACATCATTATACCCTTTTCTTTTTTTCACATCATAGATTTTCTAATGCAGCAGTTTTTTGACTGAATGAATTACATAGAATAACTATGTATGAATTCATACATTACTATGAATTACATAGTAATTCCTAGTCAAGGAGCAGTTCGCTTATTTGTCAACAAGTTTGTTTTGGAGTCTTTTCTAACAAATAGTCTGAAAAATCATGGCCAGATTCCTTGTCATTTGATTAAAAGTTTTGTGAGATAAAGACTTGTTGGTATTCCTCAGTTAGGGCCAAGTTAATGGAATGTCCCTACAGTCTGAGAAATGTCTGTGAGAGGACTTACTGAGCAAAGGATGTTATGGAGGGAGGGATTTTGTTTTTTTTGCTATCTTGTTGCCATACTAACACCCTCCTAACTTTTCTTTCTTTCTTTTTTTTGTAGAGACAGAGTCTCACTTTATCGCCCTCAGTAGAGTGCTGTTGCGTCACAGCTCACAGCAACCTCCAACTCCTGGGCTTAGGCGATTCTCTTGCCTCAGCCTCTGGAGTAGCTGGGACTATAGGCACCCGCCACAATGTCTGGCTATTTTTCTGTTTTTGCAGTTCAGCCGAGACCGGGTTTGGACCCACCACCTTCAGTATATGGGGCCAGTGCCCTACTCGATGAGCCACAGGCGCCGCCCCCTCCTAGCTTTTCTATTCCTTATGTCTTGTACTTTATCTCCTGATTTTAGGAGCCTTGTGGGAATCAATCACTGGATAAATGGTTATGTAAGAGCAGCCTCCCAAGCTGCACATATCTCCTTTCCAGTGAAATCCAGGACTGATGACCAGTGGAAGCCGCATAGCTGGGCTTTGATATGTCTAGTTCTTGGACATTATTACTCTTTTAATGCCATGAGCATACTTCTCTGGTCTTGCAGGGCAGAAATATGTTGAGGTCACCTCCTTGGTGTTGATTTCCCAAGTAGCCAATTATTTAAATAGCAATTGATGCTTTCTTTCATTTAAGGCAGATGAAAATCCTGATTATTTCCATGGCGAGTAGAGAAACCTAAGGTTTTTCACTTTATAGCTTGGTTTCTTTTCTTTTTATTCTAATTCTTTTCTGGCAGGCAACTCAGTTGATTGAGCATCCATCAGCTTTAAAGACATCTGTTCATTTATATATAGGCTGTTCACATAGACCCATTTAGAAACATGCCATATTAAATTTGTGGAATTTAATAGCAGTAAATGTATAAAGACTTATGTTTATGTAAAAATAGGTCTTTTTGTTTAGTTTTTCTTGACTAAATAAGTGAAGTGGTGAGGAAAAGTAAATAGGGATATACAGTGACAGATTATGTCAAATTCCTACTCTATCAAGTCTTCTTAGACTAGTACTATCTGAAAATAATCATTTATTGTAGGTTTTTTTTTTGATGAAGGTGATTGTACATTAAATTTATGGCCTCTAATATATTCTGCTGACTTTAGTAACTTTTGCAGTGAACACAGAACATAGGCTCACTCAGAAGTGAGTTATTAAATGATTTCTTCTAAAATGAATAATCCTAAGGTCTGGAAATGTAAAGGCATTTTATTTAGAGTGCCTAGAATTAAGAGGAATTAAGATAGACTAAGGAAATGAAAACTTCATATCAACAGCCCTTTCTTTGTAGTTGAAATTCTGAGGAAAAGGGTCACTGTAAATCTACACAGCTAAGGAGATAAATTATAAAATAAAATGAAGTGTATGCTGGTTGTCATAATTCTGAGTTTGCTGCTTTGGTCTTTTTTCTCCTTCTTACAAACACTGTTAGAGTTGGCTGGCGAGGGTTATGTAATATACAAAACAACACATACCTACAGATTATTACCACAGGGTAAATTCTATTATTTGAATGGGGAACTTGGTCAGATTTCAGATAAGCACAGAGATCAGAGTTAACTACTGGGAGGGACAAAATAGAATTTTCAGATAACTGAATTTTATTTATTTATTTTTTTTTGAGACAGGGCCTCAAACTGTTATCCTGGATAGAGAGCTGTGACATCACAGCTCACAGCAACCTCCAATTCCTGGGCTCAAGTGAGTCTTCTGCCTCTGCCTCCCAAGTAGCTGGGACTACAGTTGCCCGCCACAATGCCCAGCCATTTTGGTTGCAGCCGTCATTGTTGTTTGGCGGGCCCGGGCTGGATTCGAACCCGCCAGCTCAGGTGTACGTGGCTGGCGCCTTAGCCCGTTGAGCCACAGGTGCTGAACCAGATAACTGAATTTTAGTTTTAGAGATTTAAAAGGTTTATTAGATAAGCCTTCTTCTTTGAACTAGAACTGTGTATGTGTATGTAACTATATAAATATATGTATACACACAATATACACATTTACTATATACATATGTATATATAAAAGCTGAATACCTAGGCCTTTTCTGTACTTTTTTATTTGTTTGTTTGTTTTGAGACAGTGTCACTTTGTAGCCCAGGCTAGAGTGCCATAGCAGCAGAGTTCACAGCAACCTCGAACTCTTGGGCTCAGGTGATCCTCCTGCCTCAGCTTCCCAAGTAACTGAGACTACAGGCACCCACCACAAGGGCCGACTAATATTTTAATTTTATAGAGACAGGGTCTCATTCTTGCTCCCCCTGATCTTGAACTCCTGAGCACAAGCAATCCACCTGCTCCAGCCTCCCAGAGAGCTACAGGCTTAAGCCACTGCACTGGCCTTTTTTGTGCTTTCTAAAAGAAACTTGAATCAGAAATTTGTTAAATCAAGCCTGTAGTCCTAGCACTTTGGGAGGCTGAGGCAGGTAGATTGATTGCGCTCAGGAGTTCAAGACTAGCTTAAGCAAGAGCAAACCCTGTCTCTACTTTAAAAACAAACGAACAAACAACAACAAAAAACTAGCCAGGCATTGTGTCAAGCATCTGTAGTCTCAGCTACTTGGGACGCTGAGGCTAGAGGATCATTTGAGCCCAAGAGTTTGAGGTTGCTATGAGCTCTGTCGCCCCAGCATCCTACCCAGATGACAGAGTGAGGCTCTGTCTTAAAGGAGATTATTAGAGAACAAATGGGTTAGCTTTCATGAAGCAAGAAGTTTTTAAATCAAGAACTTTGGGCTGGGCATGGTAGCTCATGCCTATAATCCTAGCACTCTGAAAAGCTGAGGTGGGTAGATTGCATGAGCTCAGGAGTTTGAGACCAGCCTGAGCAAAGTGAGACCCCATTTCTACTAAAAATAGAAAAACTACTGTGGCTTTGTGGCAGGCACCTGTAGTTCCAGCTACTTGGGAGGCTGAGACAATTGCTTGGTCCAAGAGTTTGAGGTTGCTATGAGCTATGACGCCATGGCCCTACTACTCAGGGCAACAGAGTGAGACTCTGTCTCCAAAAAAAAAGAAGTTTGCATAATATCCCTTATAGTCCTATCTGTATGGAGTTCAAGAGGGCTACTGATTTACATGCTGGGTGTGGTGGCTGATGTCTAATCCTAGCACTCTGGGAAGCTGGGGTGGGTGGATTGCTTGAGCTCAGGAGTTCGAGACCAGCCTGAGCAATAGGTAAACCCCAGCTCTACTAAAAATAGAAAAACTAGCTGGCATTGGGGCAGGCACCTGTAGTCCAAGCTGCTTGGGAAGCTGAGTCAAAGGGGTTGCTCAAGCCCAAGAGTTTGAGGTTGATGCCTCTGTATTTCACCCGAGGGCCATAGAGTGAGACTGTCTCAAAAAAAAAAATTATTCTTGGATGATAGCTATATTACTTTCATTAATTATTGTTTATTTGAAATGTTCAGGTTTATTAGTTTCCCTATTCTCTGAAATAAAATTATTTTGTTATATTTAATCATTTTCTTTTTTAAAAATTTCGATTAATATGAGGTTATATACAATTAGGCCACTTTGCTTGCATTTGCAAGGCAAAGTCTAGGTTGTAGCTATGTCCCCCACACAGGAAGCGTGCCATACACTTCACATTGTTTCCTCTGGGAAAGAACCTACTGGCTCTCTCCCACCTCTCCTCCCGCCTTGAGTTTTTCTCTCATGTGAACATGTTGTTAATCTACAAGTTTCATAGTATCGAGTACATGTGATGTCTTTTCATTCTTGTGATATTTTGCTCAGGAGAGTATTCTCCAAATCCATCCAACTTGTAGCAAACGACTCAAAATCTCTTTTTTATGGCTAAATAGTATTCCATGGTATATATATACCACAGTTTATCAATCCATTCATGTGTGGAAGGGTACTCAGGTTGTTTCTACATCTTTGCAGTTGTAAATTAGGATGCTATGAACACTTGCGTGCATAGCTCCTTATGTTGAAATGACTTTTTTTCTTTTGGCTAGATACCTCGTAATGGGATTGCAGGATCAAATGGAAGGTCTACTTTTAGTTCTTTGAGGACCCTCAGTACTTCTTTCCATAAAGGCTGTAGTAGTTTACAGTTCTACCAACAATGCAGGAGTGTTCCCTTCTCTCCACACCCACACCAGCATCTATTATTTTGAGACCTTGTGATGTGGACCATTCTTACAGGGGTTAGGTGATATCTCAAAGTGGTTTTGATTTACATTTCTTTTTTTTTTTTTTTTTTTTTTGAGACAGAGCCTCAAGCTGTCACCCTGATAGAGTGCCGAGGCATTACACCTCACAGCAGCCTCCAATTCCTGGGCTCAGGCGAGTCTCTTGCCTCCGCCTCCCAAGTAGCTGGTACTACAGGCACCCGCCACAACGCCTGGCCATTTTTTGGTTGCAGCCACCATTGTTGTTTGGCAGGCCCGGGCTGGATTCGAACTCGCCAGCTCAGGTGTACGTGGCTGGCGCCTTAGCCCTTTGAGCCATAGGCGCCGAGCCAGATTTACATTTCTTGAATAATTAGAGAGGATAAGCATTTTTTCATGATATTATTGGCTATTCATCTGTCCTCATGAGAAAGGATTCTGTTCATATCTCTCGCTCAGATTTTAATGGGGTTTGCTCTTTTTGTTGATTTGCGTGAGTTCTTTATACATTCTAGTTATTCGCCCTTTGTCAGATTCATAGCATACAGATATCTTCTCCTATCCTTAAGGATGTCTCTTTGCTTTGTTGATTGTGTCCTTAGCTTTGCAGAAACCTTTTAATTTGATTAGGTCCCATTTATTTATTTCCTAATAGCGCATCTTGCAGTAGGCCTTAGAAGCATTGTAAAAGATGACAAATATTTGCCTTTTTATCTTTTTTGTACTTTACCTCTTTACCCTGCTTGGACACCTCCCCCCCCTTTTTTTTTTTTTACAAAGACAAGTATTATATGCAAACTAGTACCAGCACTTGGGAGCAGTGTGACAGAAGGGAACTTTTAAAGGGCTAATCCAGTGTTTTTCTTTTTTTATTTTTTTTCATGTCAGACGGGAAATGTGCCGACATCATAACAAGATTTGTGGGAGGCACATCTTGCGCATGCGCATGAAAACCCAGTCATGACGCTTATGAACTACAAAAGGATCTAATCTAGTGTTTTTCAACTTTTTTTAACTCACCGCACACTTGAACTTACAGTTAAAACTTTTATAGCACACTTAAATTATGTCAATCAAAAAAAGAGAAAAAAAACTAAAAAGGCTCGGCGCCTGTGGCTCAAGCCACTAAGGCACCAGCCACGTACACCTGAGCTGGTGGGTTTGAATCCAGCCCGGGCCGGCCAAACAACGACAGCTGCAACCAAAAAATAGCCGGGCGTTGTGGTGGGCGCCTGTGGTCCCAGCTACTTGGGAGGTGGAGGCAGGAGACTCGCTTGAGCCCAGGAGTCTGGGGTTGTTGTGAGTTGTGATGCCACAGCACTCTACCCAGGGCGACAGCTTGAGGCTCTGTCTCAAAAAAACAAACAAACAAAAAAAGAATATGCTTACTGTGCTTGGAAGTTTTCAAAAATTAATTAATGACTTTTAAAAATGTTTGTGGCACACCAGTTGAAAATCACTGGACTAATCCTTAGTTTTGTCATCTATAAAATGGAGATAATAGTTATACCATCCTCACGGGGCTTTTTTCTTTTTAATTTAGTTAAAAGCATGTCAATAATTTAACACAGGGCCTGGCACATAATAATACACTCAGTGTTCCTAACTATTGTTACTTGTATTTTATCAATGCAATTGCTATTGTTGCTGATCTGTGGTTATCAGTTATTCTGAGATCAAGTTCCTAGACTAAATTTGTTTTACTAAAGTTGATTATCTCAGCTCCTTTGGTTCTGGTGTAAACCTTTCATTTTCCTTAGCTTGTGTTTCTGTCTCACCAGAGAATGAGCCCAGTGATCACACTCCATGTCTATTATCTCAGCAGGGCAAATTGCCAGAAGATCCTGGAGAAGTAACATAGAAGCCCAGCTTCTAGAATCAGAATGCTGGGTCCAAATCCTGTTCTACCTCTTGTGAGATCACCTTATATAAATTAAAATAGGATTAATAATACTTATCTTCATATAGATGTTATGAAGATTAAATGAATTAAAATATAAAAATACATAGAACAGGCTTGGTGCCTGTGGCTCAAGCGGCTAAGGTGTCAGCCACGTACACCTGAGCTGGCGGGTTCGAATCCAGCCTGGGTCCACCAAACAACAATGACGGCTGCAACCAAAAGATGGCCAGGCGTTGTGGCGGGCGCCTATAGTCCCAGCTACTTGGGAGGCGGAGGCAGGAGACTCGCTTGAGCCCAGGAATTGGAGGTTGCTATGAGCTGTGATGCCACAGCACTCTATCCAGGGTGACAGCTTGAGGCTCTGTCTCAAAAAAAAAAAAAAAGAACTGTCTGGCGCAGAGTACATGCTTTATATGCTTTATACATGTCAGCTACTAGTGTTTCTTTTGCTGTTTTTATCTATTTAATTCTCCAAGGCTTTGTTTTTAAGAATGTTAATTTGTTAAATAATAACCTTTCAGACTGCTCAGACTACATATCAGCCAGTCAATGGAGTTGAAATCTAATTCAAGAAACCATTATTAGGCTGGGTGCAGTGGCTCATGCCTGTAATCCTAGCACTCTGGGAGGCTGAGGCAGGCGGATTGCTTGAGCTCAGGAGTTCAAGACCAGCCTAAGTAAGAGTGAGATTTTGTTTCTACTAAAAATAGAAAAACTGAGGCAAGGGGATCCCTTGAGCCCAAGGGTTGGAGGTTTCTGTGAGCCAAGATGATGCCAGAGTGAGATTCTGTTTCAAAAAAAGAAAGAAAGTTATTAACTGCCTACTTATATTAAATTCTGTGGGGGTATTTATCAAAAGGATATATTCCCTTTTCTCCAGAAGTTTATCAACTGGTAGGAGAGATAAGTTATGGTTAGGGGTAACTATTAAATATTACACAGAGCGAAATATTTCTATCTTTTTTTATAACACATAAAAGGTAGCTTGGAAGTTCAGATGAAGAAGGTAGGCATTTCTAGGTGAAATGAATAAAAGAGTTGGGGAGAAGTTCATGGTACTTGAAGAAAGGTATGTGGAAAACCTTGATGGGGATGCCTTAGAATGAGAGAGAGCACAGGTGAGGACTGAAGCCGGGAGAGCAAGGTGAGGGAAGGCAAAGGTAGAGGAGTTATAGTCGGCGACACATCTTGATATTAGTTCTGGAGAGGATAGTGATACCATTAAAGAGGATGGGAGATAGATCCAGGTTTTTGAGAGACAAATTCTACTTTGGATCTCCTGAATTTGAGATGTAAGCAGGAGCCTACTTATGGTTTTGACATTCTTGGAGGCCTCCCTCAAGTCTAGTTTGTGATGGAAAAGTCAGATACTGAGACAGTGTGTTCTCTTCAGATGTGAACTTGCAGGGCCCCTACAGCTGCAGGCTTACTGTGTGCAGGAACTTCCTCCTAACCCTCCTACTCTGAGTATTCTCTCAGTCTCACTCTGCCTAATGTGTGAGATTGTAACACCCTTTAGGCTTCATTAGCTTTTGAAATAGAGATAACTGATTTTTAACTTAAAAAAACCTATACTGAGTTGTTTCATTAAGCAGTGTTGCCAGAGTACAAATAGGAGTAATACCCATCATTCTCTCCTAGCCCGGATGTGCTTTGAGTCATCTAGCTTGGTTGTTTTACCTCAACAGAAAAAGGCTCGTAAGTGAAGAGGAAGAAGAAGTAAAAAGGTGTATTAGTGGTAAAATATTTTCTAGTCTAGAAAAATGGATTGCTTAGTGAAATAGCTATAATTTTTAGATACAAAAGAGAAGACTTTACAAACAACCAATACTACTTCCTAAACCATGTGAGTAACTGTTTCATTGACTATAATTACAATGGTAAACATTTGCTAATAAAGTTAGAGTATCTAGAAAGCTTTTCCTGCTGAATAGTAGTCGTCATTATGATACTTTCTTTGAGTTCAGAATTGGTATTTCTTGGTCTTAGGAGGAGGACTCAGTGTTGTAGGAGGTTTTGAGCAAGAGGCAAGACTCTGGTACTTTGTGGATTGTTATCGCTCTGCAAGACCCTTCGCAACTTCCTCTCGCCACCCGCAGCAGAATACGGAAACCCTGCTGTATCAGGCCACTTCTGCAATTGCAGACAGTCACCATTCTAGGGGATCCTTTTTCACACTACACTTTCTGTTTTTAAGACTTTCCTTGCATTTGAAAATGTGTCTTTTGAGGTGGAATATTCGACTGACCCTTCGTCTCTCCTTTCTCTTTGGTGCCTTGCAGTGCTGCAGTTGAAGCTTCAGCAGCGCCGGACCCGGGAAGAGCTGGTGAGCCAAGGGATCATGCCGCGTAAGTATCTCTCTCTCTCTCTCTCTCTCTCTCTCTCTCTCTCTCTCTCTCTCTCTCTCTCGGCATTTGATCAAGTTGCTTTTAGGACATAGTTTTCTGTACCCAGTGTTCCATGGGAAACATCTACCCTAAAATAAGGACGACAGGTTTTGTTTCCATTCTTTTCTTTCTTTGTGCTTTTCAAGTTCATGGGCTCTAAATTGCTAAATAGTTAAGGTAACTAATTGGTCAAGTTCGATGAAACAAACAGCATTAGCTTTAAAGGTTGCCATTGAATCATCCTTGGCTATGGAACTGCATCTTTAAAAAGAGTGCCACGCCCTGTACACTTCCCTTTATAGGAGGGGCAGATTTTGAGCTGGGGGTGCTGTATCGTGAGGAAGAACCCACTTCTTGTATATACTTTGCCTCTGTGTTCAGGTTTTTAGGAAGAGAAACCTCTTTTCTATCTGGTATTTTGAATCAACCACAGTTTTCTTTAGAATGAGGTCCTCAAATACTGTAAGGCTGGCATGGATGTGAGCATGGCTAATGGAGTAGTTCATGGTTCTGGGCGTAGTGGGTACGGAACTGCAGCCCTGAGGGTAAAAATGAAAACAAACCTTGGAATCTGTGAGAAGTAAGAAAATTTGCTTTTGATGCTAACAGTTTTAAAAAGGAAGTAGAAGCTAGAGCCAGCATGACAATTGCTCTTTCTGACATTTCTTTTTTAAGTCATAAGTGGAGAACTTAGGCTTTCCCTCTTTTCTGTTTGTATGTTACCACCACTTGACTGTGTTGCTAATGAAGTTCAAAAAAAGTCTTATAACAACTTCTGGCTTTGTAGTGGGAGAACTTATGTTTTCCACCTTAACTTAATACTTACTGACCTGCTGCCACCATATTTTCCTTTCATTCACTCATCATTCATAATGTTTGATTACCTAATATGTGCCAGTTCATGTTTATATTTAGAAGAGCAAGACTGGTCATTAACAAGGAGACAAATAAACAAGATAATTTTGGAGCCTAGTAAATGCTATCAAGTAAATGAACTAGTTGGTATGTTAACAAGTCTTAGGAATAAGATGGGGTCACTTTGGATAAGATGGTAAGGTAGGTGCCCTGAAGAGGAAATGTTTGAGCTGAGATCTAAAGGATGAGATGGAGCCAGCCATTTAGAAAGCAGGAAGAGGGCTCAGGGATAAGAAAAAACAAATGTAAGTGCCTGGTGCAGGCAAGAGCTTGACAGGTTTAAAGAGTATCAAGGAAACCAGTGTGACTGGGGTGTGCTGGAGGGGGAGTGGGGGGAAAGTGAAGATGGGAAAGGTGGCAGGGCCAGAGCCAAAGCCTTGTCACCCACGCGGAAGAGGTGGATTTGTCATCGTTACTTTTTTTTTTTTTAATTAAAAAATAAGGTCACACAGCAGCAGAGTGTTTTTGGATGTTTTTACTGCTTTTCAAGAGATGGCTTTTACTGTGTAGCCCAGGCTGGACTTAACTCCTGAGCTCTAGTGATCTTGCTAGCTTAGCCTCCTGAGTAGCTGGAACCATGGGTGTACACCACTGTGCCTGGCTGGATTTATTTTTTAAGTACAATGGGAAGCCATTGAAGGCTTTTAAACATGTGAGGATGGGATTTGATTTATGTCATGGTAATCCACGGGCAAGAGAGCCATAGAACAAGACTAAGGAATCTTGGGTCTGTTTCTATCCTAAGCATCAACTGGGAGCTTAAATCTTAATGTTTTTGTTTAGAGCATTTAACTACTAAACTATTTACCTACATTATGCTGTCCTTTTCTGTGGCCCTCTAGTGAAGGACTGTCCACCCCAACCCTTAAAGTGTCAGGTGGCTTTTATAGTGGATCAGTAATGGGATCAGGTAGGGGCTGTGCTTTAAAAAACACTGCAGATCCGCCATCCACACCTTACACCTATAGAGACATCCAGCGTCTCATCTACTTGTACCTTTCACCAAGGACATCATGTATTTCATGAATGTCTCCTTTGTGCCCAGGGAAGTCCTAGATGCTACCAAGATTAAAGAAATAAGAGTCAGGGTACCTGCCCTCAAGACTTTGAACAGCAAAAGTTTGGGTAGCCAAAATTTACCCATATACAAAATAAAGAGCAATTCAGTGCTGATCCATGGGATGCCAACTGTAATTACAGTACTAGTTCTGAGAGCATAATGCTACTTGCCAGGATTTGTAATATGTTCAGGATGTAAAAACCATGCACAGGGTGAATGTCCTTCATCCTTTTTTCTTGTCTTTCATTTCATAACAGGGACTAGTGGAGATGGTGAATTTCATAGGATTTATCGATTATTCTCCTTGCTTAGCATTTTTTGGTAGTATTCCATGTTGCTAAGACAAATGGTGCTTCACTTATTGCAGTTTCTGCTTATACACATATGCTTGTATTTCCACAACCTCCTTGAGAAAGTATCTTATGTATATTTCTGTCCTGAGTGTCTGGCACTGAGTGAATGAAGACAGCCAGTTGCAAAGTGCGATGTTTGCGTGTGTGTGTGTGTGTGTGTATGAGACAGAGAGACAGAAACAGATACCATTCTGTTGCAAACCTGTTGGACTTTTGAGCACAGGATTTGAAATGCTTCCATTCTGTCAGGAGCCCAGATTCTAATTAGAAAATCTAATTGTATACTTTGGATTGTTCTCTGTATTTGTGAAGTGAGAATAATTAACCTTTCCTATAGGAATAGAAATGACCTGCTTCTATGAAAATACTGCAGTTTCCCATCTACCAAGAGCCACCCATGTTCAGCTATGGGCATAATTTTATTATTCTGTTTTTCTAGTGAAGGTAATACATTGTAAACTCTTAGATTATGAAAGAGATTGTTAAGACCTGGGAGTAGTTTCAAGTATGAATTTGCTGTTCATCCACGTACCTGTTGATACCTGGGTAGATGAGGCTAATTTTTTTTTTCTTTTTTTTTTGCCAGCGCCCCCACAGGTGCGTAACACTCGCTCATCACTGCCCTATGTCCCCTCTATTGTACTCTCCACCATCCTCTGCCTCCCTGACAATCCTCTCACCTTGCTATCTTCCACGAGCCTCATTCTTCAGCTTCTACTCCATGTCTTTTAAAGAGAATGTGAGCAGTGCTGGGGAAAAGTCATAAATGGTCAGCATATTTGGAGACCAGAAAAAGTCACATCTCAATTGAAGTGCTTACTTCCATTCCCATTCTATTGGCCTGAGGAGTTTCTAAAAAGAATCCTTATTGGCTCGGCGCCTGTGGCTCAACAGGCTAAGGCGTCAGCCACGTACACCTGAGCTGGCGGGTTCGAATCCAGCCCGGACCCGCCAAACAACAATGACGGCTGCAACCAAAAAAAAATGGCCGGGCGTTGTGGCGGGCGTCTGTAGTCCCAGCTACTTGGGAGGCGGAGGCAAGAGACTCGCTTGAGCCCAGGAATTGGAGGCTGCTGTGAGCTGTGATGCCACAGCGCTCTATCCAGGGTGACAGCTTGAGGCTCTGTCTCAAAAAAAAAAAAAAA
>CAUYRH010127253.1:0-12190 GCA_963574655.1 Perodicticus potto | reverse complement strand
GATGAAGACTTTACCTCTTTCATGTTTACATGGATGGAGTTGGTACTACCTATATTTTCTATACATACCATATGTGTTCAATTATATTTTCTGTATTTATTCGTGTCTTCTCAGGATGTGCTTATGTGGTATACAAGAGGGGAAGGGCGTTCCACTCAAAGTGAAAAGCATAAATGAATTAGTGAGACATTCAGCTACCAAGAAAATAAAACTAAAGTCTCTCTAACAGATCTTTAGCTCTGGGCCTGCACGTCCACTTGTCCATTGCCCGTGCTCCCAGATTCTTATTTCCTTTCAAAGTTCATTATTTGCCCAACACTATCCAGTCCATAACCGAGTAGGAGAAAGTTCTCTGAACCAGACTCGACACTCAACCTTTTCTTTCAACCCAGTTCCTTTTCTTGTAAACAGAAAGCGTTGACTAGATTTCCGACGTCTTTTTCATTCACAAATTCTGTGATTCTCTTTTTACAGCCTCTACTCCTATTGTACCTTGAAGGGGATAACATTCTTCTTCTCCTGAGTTGAGAACCAATTAAGAAGTAAGACGCAGGAAAGAGCAGAAGGGTAGCAAAGGTAATGAGAGCTTCCCTGCTGATCGTGATGAGTTGGAAATGGGGCCTGAATCCTCGGCCGCAGGAGACTGCTAACGCCGTCCTCCCCGACCCAGAATCAAACACTTCCTAGTCACAGCTGAGCTTGAACACCACAGTTCCTCCTCAAATGAGGACAGAGGGTGTGAGGCCAACCACCCGGTTCACTTCTCCCTCCCAACCTCACCAGAGAGAGGAGTAAATTTTACTGAAGCCCTTGTCTATGGAATTATGGAAAAATGGGAAAGGACCCCCCAGCTCCTACCACATACCCCAACACTGCTCTTGATGATTGTTTAACTTCAGAGTCCATTTTCCCTCATCTGTACACAACTTTCTGTGAACTGGTCTCCCCATCTCTGGCTGCCCACATCTTCTTCATTCCATGCACCACTTGCAGACTGATTTCCAAAGTCAGGTTGTAACCACAGGGGTCGATGCGCAAACCAAACTGGGAAATGTGGATCTTAACCCCGGTTCTTTTCCTAATTCGCTAACTGAGTGTGGACAAGACTGTGCTTTCCTGAGTATGGAGAATTCTTACCCACAGCGTGGCAGGTCGGAGTACCCTTCCCTCTCCCAACATCAGTTCTGATTCTGAACCCTTTCAGTAAGTTTGTCCGTACTATAAACCCCTTCACGTGCTGTGAGTAGCTCTCTACAGACTGACGGAGGAAGATTAGTAGCCTTCCTTCCCGGGACTTCCAAAGTTATAGTTTATTATAATTTCTGGGCTCTTTCTTTATCTGCAGGGAACCTCCTCACTCCCAACCCTGCTTCTTCAGAGATTGTTCATTCCAGATGACCCCGCAAACGCGATACCACCTTCCCCAGGCTTTGGGGGTCTTCAGTTAGAAGCAATCACACATTCAGATTTAGGCTGGGGTTTGTCTCTTTGTGCCAGAGACAATTACTGTTCCCTGAATGGCCATGTCCCTCTCCTGCTCTCCTGGCCACTGGGAGGGGTCTTGCCACTGGTTCTAGACAGTGGACTAATGTGTAAAAGGAACACAGCCCATTTCCAGGAGAAATGCCTCTCCAGTTCTCTCCTCCCCTGCTGTGGCAACCTGAAATACACTTGTCTGTTTCACAAGACCTTGTGACATGACGGACTAAAGGAAACCTTGATTAAGCAAACAAGATTTGTAACCCTGGCGCAGCCCACTCTGTTCTGATACCACCTAAAAGAGGCAGAGGCCACGTGGCCAACTGTTGTCCCCTCAATTACACACAGGGACACCACCATGGTGGTAGGGTACCAAAATCTACTGTATGTTTATTTATAATTAATATTATAATAACCAGTGAAAAAATAGTAATATCTATAATAGTGTCATTTATTACTGTACATTATCTTAAATATCATGTCTCATTACTCATATATCATATCATATATGCTATTTACAATAAACACAAAAATATTTCTTATACCTATTTTTAGCTATTTTTTTTACTTAAAAATCAGCTTTTTACATAATGCTTAAAACATGCAATTAAATTTCCGCCCTGAGCAAAAGGGCAGAGACCTACATAGAAAATTCTAAGCCTGAAGGAATTACACACCTTTGTTTGTGGGATTTCATGACATTTTAATCACTTTCTAAAAGTATAAGTGGCTTTAAAACAAGTAATGAATGAAGCTGAGTCACAGAGAATCTGCCTAGGTTCACATTCGTGTTTTATAACATATAAAATAAGCTCCCAGAGTAAACAGGGAGCCTTGGAATGATACCTTTGCCTTCTCACATCTTCTTAAATTTTCTTCTTAAATTCTATTATGAAAAGTATCAAGAATATGCACAAAAGTAGAACCAATAGTATAATTAACCACCATATACCTGTCACCCAGATTCAGTGATCACCCTGATTCTGCCCACTTGCTTTATAGTTTTTCTTGATGTTGTTATTGTTGCTGAAACAGTCATCTGTTGGTTTTAGTTGTTACTGTTGCCAGAGTATGTTAAAGCTAATATATCACTTTACCCACATACACTTCAGTACACATCTCTTTAAAACACCCATATCCTCTAACATATCACATTGTCATTATCACATAGCAAAATTCTCAGTTCCTACATTGACTTTTAAAAATTGAAATTAATGGAAAAAAATCTATCAAAGAAATCATTTCAAATGCAATGTAGTCCCCGCCTGAGAAATGTGAGGTTGCCCTCAGTCCACAGATAAAAGGTTACAAGGGTTTGGCTTCCGCGAAGACTTCTAAAGCTCGCAAATGGTACCAGCAGGTCCAAGTGGACAGGGTGCAGGCGGCCAGCTCTCCCTCCAAGCAAAAATACCTGCTCCTGGGAGTGAAGGTCATCTCTGCTCTCCACAAAAGCCTCCAGTCTCGGTCACATGCAGGAGGCCTTTCCCTCCAGAGAGACCCGTAGATGAGTGGGGTCTGCCCTGGAGAAAGTGCCAACCGTGGAAGAGGGGGGTTGCCGAGACTCAAGGAGGCCACATGTCCCTCGAGTCTTTGAAGTATGAAGGAGTCGGTACTGACATCACATACTGTTATGATTGTATATTGCGCGTGTGTACAGTGGAAAAGGAATTAGGAGACAGCAATGGATGATTGGAAAGTCTCTGCCACCATATCGTCCCTACGGAGAGGTCAGGGACCTTGTTCAGTATGACTAAGAGTACTCTTCTCACAGGACCTAAGATCTACAACAAAGACATTAACCAAAAATGGGCTACATTAGGCCAAGTCGAGACTTACAAACTGTGTACTCCTAGCCAAATCATTCCTCCCTAAGCTTCAGTATCCTCATCTGGAAAATAGGTATATTTTGCTTCTCAGACTTTGGCTAAGATCAAGTGTAGAAAATAGGTGTACTCATGCTTACTTCTCATTAATACTAATAATGTAAGAATTAAGTAAAATATACAAAAGGGGTATCAGAAGAAATTCATCTTATAGGGACAAGGTTGTAGTGAGTGGATTATGCTTCTACGAACGGAAGAAGGGTTTCCCCAACTTATATTCCCGTGATCTAATTTTGGAGTAGGTGTGAATTCTTTGCATTGCTTTTCTATCACTAGTCACAACATTTCAGCAGGGCAGAAATGTAACCCTGCCTCACCCACAGGGCTGGTTGGGGGAGAAGTGCTGTGAATTCCTCCAGGCAGCCTGTGCCTGAGGATGGGAGCTTCTCCAGGAGCTCAGCGCCTCCAACACCCTCAGATCTAACGACAGGACAGGCCTGGAGCTCGGTGAAGAAATCGTAAGTGCAGAGTAAAAGCAAAATGCTGTGTGGTGGACAAAACAATTGCACGCTGTCCTGTTTCTTTTAAAAAATACATAAGAAGCGGTTGTTTTTAAATTGTATGAGATTACAAATAGTGAAAGCTGTTTGTATAATATGAACAAATCACAGAACTGTTTTGTTTCCAGAAAAAAAGATCTGTGCCAAGTTAAAAAGGCCTGGGGTAGGTGCAAAAGGGAAATCAGAATAAATCCTGTCTTCCCATATGTCTGGGGGGTTAATGGGAGGGAAGGTGAGTATGGGTTAGAGAGTGTTCCTCAGACATCCTGTACCACTCCAGAACCTCTACTCCGCTCAGCGGCCTGGAACTGGCCCAGCCTGAGGGAGTCCCTCAGCACCTCCTGTGGGTCTTACACAAACACTAACTAGTACTCTGGACATTCTGTTATAATAAAATCAAGCACAATGATAGTATCGATAAGAACAATTAACAATAGAAAATGCTGACAATGAACCAGTCAAGCAGTTTTGTCTCTGAAAGCTCCTGACAAGCAGGAGCTCCTGACCCAGAGGAGTGACGGAGAGGCCAACTGGACACCAATAGCTTTTCCACTCTAACTCAGAGACAAGGCTCTTATACTTTATCCCATCTGGGTAAATGTTGACATCTATTTCTGACTCATTGGTTAAAGCTTGCTCTGTAATTTGAGGGATTAATGAAATTTTTCTCCCCGTTCAAAGACCACTTTGGCCTGGAGTAACCTGGTCACTCACGGCCCTGGGTGGCTTTGTTAGTACAGCCCCAATCCAGTACCTATGGGATTAGGGTTTTTAAAATACATTTGTTTCAAAATAATATCTTATTTAGAATGCTTCTTGGGCTTTTGCTAAGATCACATGTATTACCAACACAGTTTCAGACTTATGCAAAGTTGCAAAGATCACACAAAGGACTCCCGTAGACCTTCCACCCAGATTCTGGAAATATTAATACCTTACAGAACCATAAGATAATGACCAAAGTCAGAAAATTTGCTAAAATTTATTATTTAGTCTAGATATCTCATTCGAATTTTTCCAATTATCTCACTGATGTACTTCTTTCCTTATCTAGGTTCTAATTTAAGACAGGATTACACATATGTTTATTTGTCACATTGCCAAGTTAATCTAGATTCTAGAGCAGAGTTTGGCAAACCTGTCCTATAAAGGGCCAGATAGTAAATATTTTATGTTCTGCGGGTCAGAGTGTCTCTATGAGAACTACTCAACTTGGTCAAAAGTAGCCACAGAGGACACACGTGGTTGTGGCTGTGTTCCAGTACAACTCTGTTCAGAAAGACAAGCAACCAGCTGGATTTGGCTGATGGTTTATAGCTGACCCTACTGGTTCTCAGGGGGTGGTCCCCAGCTCACCAACAAGCATATCTCTTAGAAACCTGTTAGATGTGTGTATTTTTAGGTCCCAGCCCAGACCTGCTAATCAGAAACTCTTGGTGGGGGTTGGCAGGCAGGATTCTGTGTTTTCAACAAGCCTATGTTCTAGAACACTAAGCTGGAAAATGTCTGAGTTATTTTTTGTCATTAAAGACGTTGACGCTCATGAAGAGTACAGACTTGTTTTGTACAATCTCCATCAGTCTGGGTTTGTTGATTAATTTCAAGCTGTGCATTTTTTGGCAGGAATACCACAGAAATGATACTGTGTGATAAACCCTTTCGTGGGGGTTATTAGAAGCACATAGTATCAATTCGTCCCTTCACCATTGAGGCTAACTTCCAGCACTTGGTTAAAGTGTTGTCCGCCAGGTTGCTTTGCTCTAAAGTTACTGTTTTTCCCCTTGTAACTACTAACTATCTGTGAAAAGATACTTTGAGACTATGTAAACACTTTCAAGAGCTGATTTTAGCATCCATTGATTATTCTTGATCTTAAAAATGATTATTACTATGGTGTGTGACAAATAATGATTTTTCTAGTTCCATCATTCTTTCTGCACGTGTTACTTGGAATCCTACTTTAATGAATAGCTTTTTATAATCTTTTCTTTCTTTATTTACGTGATGTATTTATAGCAGCATGGATCTATGGATTCATATTGTATTCACAGGCTACAATACATGACTACCATCATTATTTTTTTGGTTCTCATTGTTGCAGATGTAACTAATGAGAAGCACTTCCAGTTAATTCTTTTGTCTTTTAGCACATCCCCATCATCTTGGGAGGCTTGAGAAGTTACATCTTGATTGTCTGCTCTCTGCGTTCCACTTTCCTAGTAAGTGGGCTTCAATGAGCATGGGCCACTTTTATCTGTGCCAACATTTAAAAAAGAAATTAAAAAAAAAATACTCACAAAAAGATGAAACAAATCATCACAAGTTGAACTGGGTTTTCTGAGATATCTATGGAAGACTATCTTCCCAATGTTTTGAATTCATGATTCACCTATAACTAGATGCAAAAATATACATTTGAACTCATCCCCTAAATATGGGAGATGACCCAGACAGCCAAGAAGTTATCCCTGTTAATTCCAGAATAACACAAATACATCCCATCTGTGCAACAGACTAGGCTCCATTCAAAGTTTCCCTTATGTTCATAGAATAGTTCTCATATGCCATACTCATTACAGATAAAATAGACCTAGATTTTCCTTTTCTTAGAATTAAGTAATGTATATTCTCTCCAAAACAAATAACAGCATCATTGAGAGAGGTTGGTAATACTTGGATTCAGCAAAGGGAGATTGTGTTCTTTCCATCTCTGTGACTTCATCTTGACATTCTTGGGGATGGTATCAGTCACATACCTGCAGGTGTTAAGCGGGGTTTGTACTTCATGGCCTCGATGATGTAAGACGTAGCTCCAGCTGCCCTTGATTGCCACAGAAAGCTCAGGCTAGTGCTATCAAACACCTACCTCAGTGTGGCTTGTGACATAGGTTAAAGTTAAGAAAGTGGGGCCAGCAGAATGCAGAACAAGGAGGAAGGATCACACACTCTGGTCCTTTGTCACTCAGGCAATTAGAATAGGTTGAGTTATGCACTTCCTTGGTTTGAGGTAAGAACTTACCTAGTTCTTACTTGAACTAGATTCAAGGTCCTGAACTAGGTCTTGGCAAGATACTAGGTTGCAGGAAACACCTCAAAAGCATCATTCCTACTGATAAAAAAGGGGGTTTTGTTTTTGTTTTTTTAAGACAGAGTCTCACTTTGTCATCCTTGGAAGAATGCTGAGGTATCATTGCTCACAGCAACCTCAAACTCTCAGGCTCAAGTGATCCTCTGGCCTCAGCCTCCCAAGTAGCTGGGACTATAGCGCCCACCACAACACCAGGCTATTTTTGGATATGGGTCTCACTCTTGCTCAGGCTGATCTTGAACTCCTGAGCTCAGGCAGTCCATTGGCCTCGGCCTCTCAGAATTCTGGGATTACAGGTATGAGCTACCATGGCCAGCCAAAAAAAAAAAAAAAAGTATTTTATCTTAAAGAAAAAAATGTGTTTAAAAGGCAAATTAATGAATTAATTAATAAAAAGCCAAATAATTGGCCACATACAGGCACACCTACACACACGCTCACACACACACACACACCCACTCAAGTAAGAAATTACTAGGCAGTTAAGAGGTACTTCACTGGGTGTTGCTCTATGTAATTGAGTAAGCAAATCTTTTTTAAATTTTCAGAAGAATATAAGGGTACCTATGATTAGGTTACAGGGTTTGCATTTGTTAGGTAAAGTCCAGGTTGTGGCTGAGCCCTTCACCAAGGAGGCATGCCATACACCTTACATTGTGTCCATTAGGTGAGAACTTACTAAATCCCTTCCCTTTGTTCCCCTCCCTTTTTTGAATTTAATCATGTTTTTCTTTCATATGGGCAAGTAGTTGTTCCCTATCGGTTTCATTTTAGTACTGAGTACTTGTGATACTTTACTTAGGAGAATGTTCTCCAAATTCTTCCAGGTAAATACAAAAGATGTAAAGTCTCCATCTTTCTTTATGGCTGACTAGTACTCCATGGTATACATGTACCGTACTTTATCCATTTGTGAGTTGATGGGCACTTGGGTTGTTTCCACATCTTGGCAATTGTAAATTGAGCTGTGATATACATTCTAATGCAAATGTCCTTATGGTAAAATGATTTTGTTTTTCTTCTGGTAGATACTTAGTAACAGGATCGTGGGATCAAATGGAAGGTCTACTTTTAGCTCTTGGAGGATTCTTCATACTTCCTTCCATAGAGGCTGTGTTAGTTTGCAGTCCCATCAGCAGTGTATAAACGTTCCCTTCTCTCCACATCCACACCACCATCTTCAACTTTGGAACATTGTGATATGGACTAGTCTCACTAGGGTTAGGTGATATCTCAAGATTTTGATTTGCATTTCTCTGATAATTAGGAATGATAAGCATTTTTTCATGTGTTTGTTGGCCATTTGTCTATCTTCTTAGAAGAAGGTTCTATTCATTTCTTTTGCCCGATGGTAAATGAGATTGTTTGCTGTTTTCTTGTTGATTAATTTGAGTTCTCTGTCAATTCTGGTTATTAGCCCTTTGTCAGATTTATAACATGCGATTATCTTCTCCCATTCTGAAGGTTGTCTATTTGCTTTTTGATCAGATCTCGTTTACTTATTCTGGTGTTCCTGCAATTCCAATAGCGGTCTTCTTTGGGACATCTTTCCCTAAGATGATATTGTTAAGAGTTTTCCTCATACTTTCTTCTAGTGTTTTTATCATTTTACGTTTTAAATTTAAATCTTCTATCCATTGTGAGTCAATTTTTGCAACTGGTGAAAGGTGTGGGTCCAGTTTCAGTGTTTTACATGTGGTTATCAAGTTCTCCCAGCACCACTTACTGAACAGGGATTCTTTTCCCCACTGAATGCTTGTGTTTGGTTTATCAAAGACCAGATGGCAACTAGAGACAGGTTTCATCTTGAGGTTTTCTATCCGTTCCTTAGATCTATGGCTCTAGTTTTGTGGCAATATCATGCTGTTTTGATCACTATGGAGTTACCGTGTGACCTAAAGTCTGATAATGTGATATTCTAACTTTGTTTTTATTTCTTAGAATTGCATTGGCTATTCAGGTTTTCTTCTGGTTCCATATGAAACAAATAACTATTTTTTTCAATGTCTTCAAACTATGGTTTTGATATTTTAATGGGGATTGCATTAAATCTGCAGATCACATTGGGTAGTATGGACATTTTAACAATGTTGATTCTTCCCAGCCACGAACATCGCATATTCTTCCATTTGTTAGCATCGTCTGCAGTTTTTTCTCTCAGGGTTTTGTAATTCTCTCTTTGGAGATCCTTCGCATCATTTGTTAGGTATATTCTCAGATATTTCATTTCCTTTGAAGCTACTGTGAAGGGTATTGTTGCCTTGACTTATCTCTTAGCATGATTGTTATCGGCGTATACAAAAGATTCTGTTTATGGACACTAATGTTCTATCTTAATATGTTACCACATTCCTTGATCACTTCAAAGAGTCTCACAGCTGAGTCCCTGGGGCTTTCTAGGTATAAGATCATATCATCAGCAGAGAGTGATCATTTGCCTCCTCAGCCCCATTTGGATGCCCTTGATATGCTTCTCTTGCCTGATGGCTAAAACTCCCAGCACCATGTTGAATAGCAGTGGTGATAGTGGGAATCCTTGTCTGGTTCCACTTCTAAGAAAAACTTTCAATTTTGCTTCACCCTTGATCCACTACTATAGTTTAAACCCTCACCATCTCACTCCTGGCCTTTAGCAATAATCCACTTGGTTATGTCTCCATAAAAAGTATGTCTACTTTTCTCAAAGAATTAGAACACTTTAAAGAGCAAATAGGTATCTGCCACAATGCCCAGCTAATTTTTCTGTTTTTAGTAGAGATAGGGCTGTGTTCTTACTCAGGCTGGTCTTGAACTCCTGAGCTCAAGAAATCCACCCGCCTTGGCCTCCCAGAGTGTTAGGATTATAGGTGTAAACCTCCACACCCAGTCTATTTTTTATTTTTTGAAAAACTTTGATTTGCATTTGGTTGAATATGGGGACACAGGGGCTGACTTTGTATACACAGAGACACATTTCATAAAATATTAAGATTTCTGGTTCCTGAGCAAGATGGCAGCCAAGTAACAGCTTCCTTGCAACTGGGCATGGTGAGTCTGAGGAGAGAAGACTTCAGGCATCTCTGGCTGGTGGGATCTGCCCAGAAACATCCCTTTGGGGACATAGAGAGTCAGCATGTGACTTCTGAAATACATGAGGACAAAAGCAGTAGAGAACTGGCAAGTGTTTGGGTGTGTTTGTTGGGTCTAATCCTGCCAGCAGCTGTAAGTACAGCAGCAGTGAGATTACAAACTGGAAAGGCCTTATCTGTGAGCTGTTTTGGTTTCTTTGGACTAGGCACTCAGTTAAACTACCTTGGGAGAACTTGGGCAAGAGTGCGGAGGACTTTAAGTGTTGTCTAGGGCCCTAGACTGAGCTGCTGAGCCAGACAGAGCTAATAGTGTTCAGCTGTGGGCCACATGGAGCCATTGTGGGAGAACTGCTCTGGCAAGCTCCACCCTCAGGGTCGTAGAGCAAAGATCGGGCAGGAGTCCGTAAGCCAGTAATCTAGTGACTGAACAGACTAAAGGCAGGGACTGAGAAGCCTTACTGCCTTAGCCCTGAGGGGCATAGAGTGAGACTGGTTTTGGCACACTGGGTAAGTGGATAGCCACTTCAGGAGTGATCTGACCAACAAGTGCTTTCCTAAGAAAGCTTCTGCTTAGCCAAGGTTAGCAGTTTAAAGTGCCTTTTAAGTGGGCTGAGGAGAGATTTAGGCTCTCCACCCTGCAGGGTTTGAGAAATCAGCAGAGGCCACCAGTTTCCATCTCGTACAGCTGTATCAGCATTGTGATTAACATCTCATACCCTAGAAGATCACCTATTGCCCAGACATTAACCAGCAAGATATATATACTGGTTGTTTTTGGTTTTGTTTTTTGTTTATTTTTTTGTTTTTTTAAATTTCAACATTTTCCCTATAGATTTTCTTTTCTCTTTTTTCTCTTTCTCTTATTTCTTAATTTTTCTAGTTTAAATATAATTTTAAATTGTTTCCTTTTTCAACAAATAGAACTTCATTTTTGCTAGTGTTCCTACCCCTATTATTTGTTTTTTCCCCCAATTTTATCCCATAAAGTTTTCTGTTTGCTTGTTTTGGTTTGATTTATACCATTTTTGCCTTTCCTCTCTACTTGGTGGAGGTGGGGTACTGTGTCCGAACAGACTAGCAAAGAGCTGCTGACCTCAAGGGAACCACCAAACCCAGCACCCCCAGAGGTTGGGGGTTTTTAAGGTTTTGTCAAAGTACCCTACTCTACACCTATATTGCTTTTGTCTCCCTCTTTCTGTGCCTCTCTTCTTTTTGTCAATATTCCCTTTTACCCACCCCCTTTCCTTTCTCTTTTTCTTATTTCTTTTTTCCCTTCTTGCTCTTCATTTTCTTACCCTTCTGGCCCTGTACCAAAAAAGGATTTATTGAAACCCTAGTCCAGAGGCATGGCAACTTAAAGGTCAAGAGGAAGTGAAAGGAAAATTAGGACAAGGAAACAGATAAAAGAAATTATGCATGAGAAAGAACGAGCATAAAACTCCTGGCAACAGGGAGGTACCTGTGGCTCAAAGGAATCGGGCCCTGGCCCGATATGCCAGAGGTGGTGGGTTCAAACCCAGTCCCAGCCAAAAACTGCAAAAAACAAAACAAAACAAAAATTCCTGGCAACATGAAAAAACAGTCCAGAGCAATGCCCGCCCCCCCCCCCCGACAAGGGACTGTGAGGTAGCTACTGCAGAGGATTCCACCTATAAAGAAATGTTAGAAATGACAGAAAGGGAATTTAGAATACAGATGATGAAAACAATGAACGAAATGATGGAAACAATGAAGGAAACTGCTGATAAAGTTGAAAATAAACAAAAGGAAATACCAAAACAGAATCAAATAAGAGATGAACGATATGAAGAATATAGAAAGGATATAGCAGAGCTGAAGGAACTGAAGCAGTCAATTAGGGAACTTAAACATGCAATAGAAAGTATCAACAACAGATTAGACCATGCAGAAGAAAGAATCTCAGAGGTAGAGGACAAAGCTCTTGAGATAACTCAGACAGTTAAAGAGGCCAAAAAGAAGAGAGAGAAAGCAGAACATTCACTGACAGAATTATGGGACTCTAATGAAGCATTCAAACATACGAGTTATAGGTATCCCAGAAGGGGAAGAAGAATGCCCCAGGGGAATGGAAGCCATACTAGAGAATACTATAAATGAAAATTTCCCAAATATCACCAAAGATTCTGACACTCTACTTTCAGAGGGATATCG
>CAUYRH010127252.1:0-21609 GCA_963574655.1 Perodicticus potto | reverse complement strand
ACCCTTACCGGCTCAGCACCTGTGGCTCAGCGGGCTAAGGCGCCAGCCACGTACACCTGAGCTGGTGGGTTCGAATCCAGCCCGGGCCCGCCAAACAACAATGACGGCTGCAACCAAAAAATGGCCGGGCGTTGTGGCGGGTGCCTGTAGTCCCAGCTGCTTGGGAGGCAGAGGCAAGAGACTCGCTTGAGCCCAGGAATTGGAGGTTGTTGTGAGCTGTGATGCCACGGCACTCTATCCAGGGTGACAGCTTGAGGCTCTGTCTCAAAAAAAAAAAAAAAAAAATCACCCTTACCTTTACAATATCTGGATTATTGGCTAGTCTGAGTACTCTGCAAGCCTTCGCTAATCCAATTCCACGCAGTGAGGGCAGGTAATCACAGCCTGAGAGGATGCACATGTAACGGAACTTCTCCTCTGTGAACACATCCCCAAGTTGTTTGCACATTCCTAGGCGGGCCTGATCAATTTCCAGTCCATTCCCAAATTGGTCCATTTTTAAAATTACCTTCAAAAGGAAGGGAAATTATTAATAACCTGGAAGGGGCACTTTTATTTGCCATTAATTCTAAATCTTTCTTGTTCTTTGTTGGTACACCGAGAGACAGGAGTTATAGATTGGCATGTTAATGATTACTAAATTTACAAATAAATTAAACGTAAGTATTTTCTCCTTCCATATCTCTTACATTCTGAAGTAACCTTTTTTCTTATTATTAACAAGTAATAACATGTTTATTGTATAAAATCTGGAAAATATAGAAATTCAGGAAGAAAACAGAAGTTGCCCATATACCATCATTTACACTATTACTCAGCATTAATCTTTTCATATAGATGTTTCTAGACATCTATGAAAACACTGTAAGCTAAACAAAAATGAGATCATCTTAGCTTTGCCTCTTAATTTCTCCCCTTAATATCTCATGGCAATGTTTTCCATTAAACAGTTTTATACATAACTCTAAATAACTACATAGCTTCCCATAAGTAAATAAGTTAATTTATCTCACTAATCAAAACACATACAAGAAAAAAAAAAAGCTCGGAGCCTGCAGCTCAGTGAGTAGGGTGCCGGCCACATACACTGAGGCTGGTGGGTTCAAGCCCAGGCTGGGCCTGCTAAAGGAGACAACTGCAACCAAAAAATAGCCGGGCGTTGTGGTGGGAGCCTGTAGTCCCAGCTACTAGGGAGGTTGAGGCAAGAGAATTGCTTAAGCCCAAGAGTCTGAGATTGCTGTGAGCTGTGATGCCACAGCACTCTACCAAAGGTGACATAGTGAGGGGCCACTATTTAAAAAAAAAAAAAAAATACACACACACGGACATGTTATCATTTTTTTTGAGACAGAGTCTCTCAGTAGAGTGCCGTGGCATCACAGCTCTTGGGCTTAAACAATTCTCTTGCCTCAGCCTCCCTAGTAACTGCAACTACAGGCGCCCGCCATAACACCCAGCTATTTTTTGGTTGCTGTTATCATTGTTGTTTAGCAGGCGCAGGCCAGGTTCGAACCCTCCAGCCTTGGTGTACGTGGCCGGTGCCCTACTCACTGAGCTGAGTCAGGACACGTTATCATTATTATTATTTTTAAGAAATAGGCTCTCGCTCTGTTGCCCAGGCAGAGTGCATTAGTGTGATCATAGCTCACTGTGACCTCCACTTCTGGGCTCAAGTGATTCTCCTGCCTTGGGCTCCCTATATCAGCCACCACACACAGCTAATTTTTTTTTTTTACAGGCGAGGTCTTGCTATGTTGCCCCAGCTAGTCTCAAACTGTTGGCTTCAAGCACTCCTATAATGTCAGCCTCACAGAGTCCTGGGATTAGTGGTATGACTCACCAAAACCCTCTAACCTTAAGGCCTTACTCTAAAAAAAAAATCCAGATTATGCAATAGTCAAGCAGCAAAATGCTTCTGTTCATTTTAAGTAAAATAATTAACATTATAAAAACAGATGTTAATTATAGACAATAAATTAATTATTCCTGGAGAGGAAAAACTTCAGCTCCTTGAAATACTCACACTACTTCTATCTACATAGAAAAGCAATAATAAGCAGTTGCAGTTAAGTACCTTTTTACAGCCAAAAGCCAGGAGGTCTGAGTCCTCTGTAATTATAGCTTGTACAATACCAGCTTTGTTGAGATAGGCCAACTGCGCATCAGCTTCATATGGAGCCACGAGGCAATCTACTCCCTGAGACCTAGCAGCCTGTGCGAGAGGGTCACAGTTTATCTTCTGCGCAGCATTTGGATAGTATTATACTAGACAACTTCCTGTTTCAAATCCACTTCACTACTAATCCCTACATGCACATAATAATATTATCTTTTAAAAATCATTTCCTTTAGAGTTTTCCTACCTTTAGTTCTAGTATATGTTTAACTAATCATGTAACATTAAGAAATTAAAACAATACAAAAATTTGGAGAAAAGAAATATTGCTACACATTCAGAACAACACCTTCAACACCTTCTACAAAATTAATTATTTCAAATTATAGAAAGCTTCCATCTTAAGAATAGTTATGCTGCAAAATAATAAATTTATTTGGACCTTTGAATATATTTCCCCATAAAAATAATAGGTTGTCCTGTCAATCTGATACTATATTAATAGAATTATAGACACTTATCACTATAGTTAAACCAATGATTATAGGTAAATACTTCTAAAACAACCTTGCAAAGAAAAATAATTCCTATCCCTGTTTCAAAATCCAGGCTGTTGGAACAGGTATGTCCTTGCCTCCAGTCAGGGGAGTAATTCCTAAGGCCTGAGGAGCAGCTTGGGAACTAAAAAATGGGAAAAGAGGTCTCATGATCCTGCTATTGTCAATAATGGTGACAATTTGCAATCTGCAAGGTTTTTTTTTCTTGCCCAGCAAATGTCCTCCTCTCAGCCTTTTACACCACTATTTGGGTACAAGTGGGGTTTCTTTTCTACTTCTGCACACAGGGTAGCCTCTCTTCCTGTGGCTACAGAGTGCACATTTCACACTTTCTCCTGCACCCCATCCTTTCCTTCAACCATGACCCATACAGAAAGAGCAAAGAACTACCCACATGTTTAAAGAGCCCAGATAAGAATTTTAGTGCTTATTTCAGCTTAGGAACCAAATGGTAGTTCTGTAAGCTAAAAAAAAAAAAAAAAGTTGATCTCACCTTTACCATCATGCCTTTACCAAGCTGTTTGAACACTGACCCTGAACGGGGGAGAGTGAGGGCTGGGACTCTGGGCACATTGACACTAAGATTTACAGTGATAAGAAGAAGCTTTTACAAAGCAGCAGATGACGGACAGAAGTCTGCAGGGCCCCTGAGCTGTGCGGATGGTTAAACAGATCTCTTTTATCAAGAGTGAAGGTTACAGTAAGTGCTGAAGATGATATGTGAGGGGGACTGAAATCCCCAGCTTGTCCCTTTCCTCTCTACGGAACAACATGCTGACAGAGTTTACCTATCCAAGGCACATATCTCAAAAGGAAGAGCCTCGCTATTCCTCAGGATTTTTCCATTGGAAATTGTTGGGCTCTTCTCTATAGAATAATACTGTTTCACTATTCCTCTGACACTTACCCTTTACTTCAGGTTAGATCTAGAATAATTTTCCTCCTCTGATTTTCTGGCTCTCCTATTAATAAGTATCTTAGAAAACTAAGCCATTTGTTGCTTTGGCTTTATTTTTTTATTCACTTACTTTAATTACTTTGTGGGCCATAGCATGTGTGATATTGATAGATCGGGTAAAACATTCTCGGGCTTCTGAGACTTTTCCCTCACGAAGAAGCTGTCTTCCCTTAAGAAGATTGGCTTGTCGTCTTCTGTAAGGCGAGAACAATTTTAAAATGTAAGAAAACATTTAAGAGGCTGATTTAAGAAACTCCAATAAAACCGTAATTCAAGGAACTTTCCTAGAATTAAAAAAGTGCATACCAGGTCCTTGAGAACATTAAACCAAATGCTCTGGACTTCTAGACAAAAAGAACAAGTGATGTATGTGTGTGCACACACACAATTACATTTTTCTACAATGCTTTATGTCAAAAGAAAATGCAGCAACTAAGATACTTTGTTAAAAAGTGAAAATAATCTAGTACACGCAAAATACTTAAGAAAACTTGTTCATGTACTAGGCTACAAAATATGCCTCCACCAATTAAAATTTTATTTATTTATCTTTAGAGACAGGGTCTTGCATTTGTCACCCAGGCTGGCTATTATACATGCAGTCATAGCACATTTCAGCCTTGAACTCTTGGACTCAAGCAATCCTCCCTGCCCTCAGCCTCTTCAGTACCTAGAACTAAAGGCAAAATCAACATGCTTAGCTTAAAATTTTTAAAAAATTGGTAACCTACAGATGATAGCATCTGACCTTAGTGGAATTAAGTTGGGGATTAAGTAGAGAATTGACTTACTCTCTTCTGGACTTTTCTACTTCCTTTTTTGAAGGTAAAGTACAGCCATCAAATACGAGAATAGGCTTGATTCCATGAGATAGTAACATATTTAAAAATTTCATACAAAATCCTACATATCTATGGAAAAAAAAGAAAAAGGCACTTAAAATGCTTTGTCTTTCTTAAGGTAATAACTTTTGCTCTACGTTAAACCAGATAAGATAATTCTGAAATGAGGTTTTTAAGCAAATGTTTTTATGGGAAATGGAAATTCTTATTAGACTTGGGTTCAAATCTTGCCTTGGACCTTTTGAACCATGTTAAGTCTGGTAGGTTACTTGACCTGCCAAGCCTTGGTTTCATTATTTGTAGATTAAAGAGCTTTGACATCTTTAATTCTGTCATTTTTGGCTCTAAATCTGGTCTTCTTTTCCATTTCTTTTTTTTCTTTTGCAGTTTTTGGTTGGGGCTGGGTTTGAACCTGCTACCTCTGGCATATGTGGCCGGCGCCCTACTCCTTTGACCCACAGGCACTGCCCCCATTTTTTAATTAAAAAATTTGAAATGTATTAAAAAGTTGAAAGAAGTACAATAAACATTTAATTCCTCCAATAGAATCATATCGTACATAGGAAATTTAACAGTGACACAATACTATCTAATACAAGTCTGTGTTAAAATTTGCCCAATTATCCCAATACTGTTTCTTATATCCAGGTATCCTGGTAAATGTCTAACAACTATTTCTGAGGAAGGGGTGCTTGATTTTCCTAAAAATGTTGATTAAAGTACCGACATGGAGTCAACAAAAGCTAAGTTGAGAAGAGGTAGTGTACAGCGAGCTCTTAAAAGCTGGCCACAGCATCCTGCTACTATCTTTTCCTAAATCCAGGATCCAATCAAGGATCACATATTTCATTCAGTATTTTTTGATTCTGACGAGGCAATTAACAAAACAGCTACATTTGTAACGCCCATTATTTAATAGAAGTTATTTTAGCTCCAAAATAGAAACAGAAAAACAATCTTAAAAGAGATAATCCTTAAAATGAAATATGTTCTTCTTAATGACTCACGATAGTATCCTTCTTTTTCTTTTTGTTGTAGATCAGTGACAGTGAACCTGCACTGGTAAAGAATAATGATTGGGACCTGCTGGTTATTAGGCAAAATTTAGCAGAAAGCAAATATGTAACTATAATGAAATTTTAAAGCATAATTACTTTCTTTTTTTTTTTTTGTCAACTGGGATTAGCAATGTGTTTTCTGTACCCAAAAATGAGTGTCTGAAATCAGCATGGATTTTCAAAACATTGTTAAAAAGTTTATCTGTAGCTCAGTGGTTATGGTGCCAGCCACATACCCTGGGCTGGCAGGCTCAAACCTGGCTAGGGCCTGCTAAACAACAATGACAACTACAACAACAACAACAACAACAACAAATAGCTGGATGGTGGCGAGCAACTGTAGCCCCAGCTACTTGGGAGGCTGAGGCAAGAGAATTGCTTAAGCCCAAGAGTTTGAGGTTGCTGTGAGCTGTGACACCACGGCACTCCACTGAGGGTGACATAGATAGATTCTTGTCTTAACAATAAATAAATAAATACATAAACAAGTTTATCTTAGATAAAAAACAAATAGGTGATGTTTGGTCCATCTTATTACTGGGAATGAAAACCAGGCCTGTTGGCCTAAAAAGAAGTCATTCCTGATTTGGCAACATTCAAGGACGTACACTCTTACTTCTTTTTTTTTTTTTTTGCAGTTTCTGGCTGGGGCTGGGTTTGAACCCACCACCTCCAGCATATGAGGCCAGCACCCTACTCCGAGCCACAGGTGCTGCCCACACTCTTACTTCTTGATAAATTCTGGCACTGAGTGAAAACAATTTGGTTATGGACTAATAACATTGTAAGTCTCATTCGGGTTTTTTTTTTTTTTTTTGAGACAGTCTCACTTTGTCATCCTTGGTAGAGCGCCCTGGGATCCCTGCTCATAGCAACCTCAAACTCTTGGGCTCAAGCGATTGTCTTGTCTCATCCTGCCAAATAGCACCTGCCACAACGTCTGGCTATTTTTAGAGATGAGGTCTCGCTCTGGCTCAGGCTGGTTTGGAACCTCTAAGCTAGGCAATCCATCGGCCTTGGCCTCCAGAGTGCTAGGATTAAAGGTGTGGGCCACTGCTCCTGGCCCTAAGTCCCATTCTTATTTTTTTTGAGACAGTCTCACTTTTTTCCCCTCGGTAGAGTGCTTTGGCGTCACAGCTCACAGCAACCTCCAACTCTTGGGCTTAGGTGATTCTCTTGCCTCAGTCTCCCGAGTAGCTGGGACCAGGGGTGCCCTGCCACAACACCTGGCTATTTTTTGTTGTAGTTTGGTTGGGGCCGGGTTTGAACTCGCCACCCTCAGTATATGGGGCCGGCGCCCTCCTCACTGAGCCACAGGCACCACCCCCTAAGTCTCGTTCTTAATTATCAAAGAATTAATATAAGGCCCAAGCTTACCTATCAGTAGGTTCCCCTTTGGCTAGTTTTTCAGCACAAGCAATAGCTCCTTTGTGAAGCCAGCAGTATGTATCCACAGCTACTACCTGCCCTTTATACTTCCTCACATGGATGGGTTCAGAAGCTTCTTTGATAAATTGTAGCAATCCTTGTATCCCCATAATGCCAAATTAACTACATGATATGAAAGGAGAAAGGGAAAACAGTAATATTTACCGTAATATATTCATCCAAATATCAGAGAAAAATAAAAAAGAACTTGAAATTTGATATAGAAACTGTTATTGATTTGATATTTGAGAATCACTGCTCTTTAATTTTTTTTTTTTTTGCAGTTTTTGGCCAGGGCTGGGTCTGAACCCGTCACCTCTGGTATCTGGGGTGGGCGCTCTACTCCTTTGAGCCACAGGTGCCACCCTGCTCTTTAATATTTTAACTGAGCTCCTCTTGTCAAACAATTTCAATAGTCTAGAATTTACAGTAATCATTAACACTATTTCTATTGTCACTTGACAATTACTTAATGGCTATTCTTTCCAAAGTGCTTTCACATTTACAATCATTACATATGCTCCAAACTCTTAACACAGGAGCAGGCACATACAAAGTACTAAAAAGTGTCTTCCCTCTCTTCTAAAATACACCGTTAAAATCTACAAAATTGTCCATGCTATGACATCACACCATCTCTACAAAAGGCACTACAAAGAGCCAACGTGCAAATTTGTAAAGTAGAAACCTGAAACACTTTATAGAAAGGTAGGCATTTCAATTAAAAAAATAAAACAAATGAAATAGTCAAACAGAACTACAGAAATGAATCTTTACTTTTTAAGGACTGAAATTCCCTGCCAACTGTCAGCTGTCTGATGGAATGACGCTTGGAATGCGGCATTCCAAGCAATAAACATTATGGTCATAAGCAGTGGTCGTGCCTAGGGTAATTCCATCAGATTCTCTAACGCTATCCCCGTACAAACATGAAACTGTTTGCTTTACAAATACAGCTTCAAGACAAATGCTTTAACTTACCGTCTCTTCCATTGACATTGCAGCCTCCAAAATCCTTTCTATACAGAAATTCTGGAAATGGCACAGGCCTTTCTGAAAAAATTACTTCCCCCCCAACTCCCTCTGATAAAAAGTCAGCAATGGGCACTTGAGTAGTTGCTTAGTATTTCATGATACAAACCTCTCCTACCAAACCCCAGGCTTGGGACAAAGGCAAGAAAAAAAGTACAGGATCAGAAGTCAGCCTTACCCTGCTGACACCTTAAGAAAGCTCTGATGCAGTTCTCAAATTTCAGAAGTGGTAGATTATCAACTCCAATCCCAGCGACCAGATTCAGTAGTTCTGAAGGGTTATTCTTCAGTAGTTCTGAAATAAGGCTGGGGACTCAATTTTAAAAACAAGAGGCAATTTTGATGTAGGTGGTCCTTAGGTCACAATCTGAGAAAGCAATAGTCTCTTCCTTCGCAGATAATGTCTAAAAAGTATTTTCTTTCACTCTGAGGAAAACGGACATAATACATAATTGATGAAACTTACATAAGTAAGTTTCTTATGTCCTTGAATAAATATTTCCTCTTTAGCATAGGAAGAATGGCTGAGTGCGATACGGCACATATCTTAAGGCGATCACGGGCAGCACCAGAGGTTACAATAAGACCAAGTTCACCACTTTATTCCTCTGTCTCGCGGAGATGTGCAGGCGTAGCCCATAAGCCCATTCCAGACAACACGTTTGTTGTTGTTTCCTTTGGCCTGCACAACATTAAGGGAAAATTCAATTTGTCAACATTCAAAAGTAAGGAGAGTGCATGTAAAAAGCGGACCCGGCTTCTGCGGAAAAATCAGGGAAGTCCCGCAACTCCGGGGCCAGCGCTACCCAGGAATCACCTGCTGTCTAAGGGGCGCGGACTCTGCCTGTTCTCTCAACTGCAGCTTAGCCTGGCCACACGTTCCCTGGGAATCAATCACACGCACTCCCCTCGGGAAGACCGCGCGGGACCTTCTCTTTCCCTCCTGGCAGAGTCTAAGTAACCACTGGAGGGACGAGGTGATGCGCAGACCGCCCCGCAGGGTCCGGGGGACCCACCCATTAGCCCCACACACCCCGACCCCTCACTCTCCAAGAAAGGTTCTCCTCCCCGAGGGGGTCAGAAACGCGCCCCCGACGCCCTTCACTCACTTTGACCAGAGCAACCGAGGCCCGGGCACAGAGCACTCGCAACCCGGCAGCCGCGGCGCGCTACGGGCCCCGCTTTTCAATTTGCGCGGGATCGCCCAGGGCCCTGCCCACCGGACGTGACGTCAACGCGCACCGCGCCACGCCGGCCCCGCCCCTCCCCGGCGGCCTCCGGTCTGTCAGGTCCCGCACGGGCCCTCTTCCTGGCTGGACTTGGGCCCGGCTCGCCGCGCTACGACTTTGGTCGCAGCTGCCAGCCCAAGCTCCGTGCGCCCTCCTGAAGGCGTGGGCGGAGCCGGGGCTCCGGAAAGTTGGAAGGTTTTGCTCTCTGGGGCTGCTGGGAGTTGTAGTTCCCGTCGTTGTGCGGCAGCATTTCCGGTAGGTGAAGCGTCGACGGCGCCCCCGCGTGTCGAGATGAGGTTTTAACACCGGGAGGAGGAGCCGGTCTGGGGTTACTCCCTAGTCCCGCTCGGCGCCGTAGGCCCAGCCCGGCCCCCTCATTCTCCCTACAAACGTAGCCCAGTCATCTCTGTACGCATTGAAATGGAGTTAACTTCGCGCTAGACAGTTTTTCCTATTGTAATAGTGTTATTGGTTAAAATCCACCCTACCACTTTGCCTAGTAACCGGCTACGTTTATTTTTTGATATAAGTCAGGGAGAATTTTACCAATATAATAACAAAACAGTCTTGAAATCCGGCCTTGCAGTAGACTTTGGTGACCACCTGGGGCTGTTCCCAGTGCTCCTGATGCTCACACCTGGTTGCTGTTCTAAGGCATATGGTGGTCAAAAAATTTGGAAAGAACCTTAGGCCAGAAAACAAAGTAGGTTCCGGACCCAGAGATCAGCAGGAATGATACTTCAAAACTATAATACAAGGAGTTGAAGGGGAAGAAGTGAGCATATTATTTAAAATGCTCCTCCTGTTATCTTCTCTACTGTTTCTCTCATGCTTCTTTTAAAGTCTTTTCATGTCCTAACATCCATCACGCCAATAAAAAGTATTGAGAAGTTGATACTGTGGGGGAATGTGTTTAGGTAAGCAGCGTCGTCGCCTCTCCGGGTCTGTTCTGCAGAGCTGAGACTAGGAGAGAAGATGAGAGAAGTTATCTTTTCTTCCTATTCCAGTGGCTATGGTAGACCTCACCCTACCAGCCTGGAGCAGACTAGGAGAGAGTGGGAGACAGTTTCAAACCAGAGTAAATTAAAGAGAGACTTAAATGTGGCTGTCTTGTGCTTGTAGAGAAGTCTTCGCATAGTCTTTGGACCACACTGCTTCAATACCTTGGATCCAACCAAGAATATGCCACCCACGAGGATCTTAGAAATGAACCCCCAAATCAAAAAGGTGCCCATTTAAGCCACATGGAATCTATCATAAAACTAACATAAGAAGTTGTTGCACTACAAATAGCCCAGCGTTTCTTACTAATTGGACTCCCAAGGTTCCAAACTGGGTTTTTGGCTGCAGCTTTCCAAGATAGAAATTTAAAAAGAAAACATTAGTTATAAAAAAAAATTGACTAGGCATAGTGGCTTACACTTGCAATCTCAGCACTTTGGGAGGCTAAGGAGGGAGGAAGATTGCTTGAGATCATGAGTTCAAGACCCGCCTGGGGAATATAACCAGATGCGAAAAGTTGGGAGGTTTTCTTGCTCTTGCTGGGGCTGTTGCTCTGCAAAAATTCTTGTACAAAATCAGCTGAGTGTGGTGGTGCTGGCTTGTTGTCCTAGCTACTTCAGAGGCTGAGGCAGGAGGATTGCTTGAGCACAGTAGTTCAAGGCTATAGTGAGCTATGATTGTGCCACTGCATTCCAGCCTAGGTGATGGAGCAAGACTGCATCTCAAAAAAAATTTTTCTCTTCACTGAACATAATATGTTTACCCTTTGGTAGATAAAACTATTTAAATCAGTTTGTGCAGTAGCTTACTACATGCGTAAAGTATTCCTGCCGGTGGTAAGTGTTGTGGGGACTCAAAGAGGTGGCCTGTATTTTCAAGGAATTTAGAATTTAGTTCTGCAGACAAAACACATGTTCATCAAAAAGTTAAATCGTGGGAGATGCCTGTGGCTCAGTGAATAGGGCGCCAGCCCCATATACCGAGGGTGGTGGGTTGAAACCCAGCCCTGGCCAAACTGCAACAAAAAATAGCCGGGTGTTATGATGGGTGCCTGTAGTCCCAGCTACTTGAGAGGCTAAGGCGACAGAATCTCCTGAGAGCTGAGGTTGCTGTGAGCTGTGACGCCATGGTACTCTACCAAGGGCGATGGAGTAAGAACCTGTCTCTAAAAAAACAAAGTTAAGTCATAAATAATGATGGTGTGTTATTGAATTCTGAAGTTAACTTATGGCATATACATCCTTAGCTTAAGACTCAGTTACGGTGTTACCAGTTCCCAGATATCTTTACTAAGTTGGGTATTTGTTCAGCATACATAAGCATCCTGTGATCAGTCTTTTTGCCTTAAACTTCTCAGATTCTCACTGTATTTTAATTGATTTTGTTCTTCAGTATTTTGAAAATCCTTAGAGGTTGGGTTGGCAGATTTAGCAAATAATAACATAGGACACCCAGAAATTTGAATTTCAGGACAACAGATACATTTTTAGTATATTTAATCCAATATTTGGGACATATAAAAAAATCCATGTATATCTGAAATTCAAATTTAACTGTGCATTCTATAATTTTCTCTGGCACACTTACCTTGACAGTAGCAATTATGTCTATGAATTTTCATATCCCAGATGTTTAGCACTGTTGTGCTTTTTTTTTTTTTTTAAAGCTAAATTTGTGGACTAATAAATAAATGTCTTATGATTTCTGGGTTTGCTGAGAAGCTCTTATCTTTAAGTAGATCAAGGACCCTAATTTTTTTTTTTTTTTTTTTTGAGACAGAGCCTCAAGCTGTCACCCTGGATAGAGTGCTGTGGCATCACAGCTCACAGCAACCTCCAATTCCTGGGCTCCAGCGAGTCTCTTGCCTCCACTTCCCAAGTAGCTGGGACTACAGGCACCCGCCACAACGACCGGCTATTTTTTTGGTTGCAGCCGTCATTGTTGTTTGGCGGGCCAGGGCTGGATTCGAACCCGCCAGCTCAGGTGTACGTGGCTGGCAACTTAGCTGCTTGAGCCACAGGCTCTGAGCCTGTAGTAAAACTTTTTCAAAGAATTGTCTATATTTTCTGTCTCAAGATCTTCCATTTGCTATTATATGATTTTTTTTTAATGGAAATATAGTGTACATAGAGAAATGTATGCTAATGCTAAGTGAATTGTCACAAAGTGATCATACTGGATTACCTCTACTCAGTCCTCCTGAAAGACGCTTTGTTCCTCTTTTCCAATCACACAGATCTTTGTCCTTCCAAAGGAAATCACCAATCTGTCTTATTTACGTATGTGTTAGTTATGCCCTGTTTATAGAATTTCTATAAATGAAATCATGCAGTTTTTATTCTTTAACATTTGGCCTCCTTACTCAACATTGCGGTACTCATCCATGTTATTGAGAGTAGTTGTTTTTCATTTCAGTGTAGAATTCCATTATGTAAGTGTATTATAATTTATTCATTGTACTGTTGATAACTGTCTGATTTGTTTCCAGATTTTGTCGCTACTAGTAATGCTTCTGTGAACATTTTCATAACTTTGTACGCGTGTCACTTCAACTTCTACTATGATGGCTCTTACCCACTCTACTTTAGCCATGTTGGTCTCCTTGCCATTCCTGGAACATGGTAGGTACCTTCCCATCTCCAGACTTCTGCATAAGCTGTCCCTTCTTCTGAGAATGCTTTTCTACCAGATGGTCACATGGCTTGGTTCTTTACTTCTCTGTGTAATAGGTTTCTTCTCAGTGAGGCATTCTGTAATCATGGTACTTTTTTTTTAAGAGACAGAGTCTCACTTTATTGCCCTCGGTAGAGTGCTGTGGTATCACAGCTCATAGCAACCTCCTGAGCTTAGGCGATTCTTTTGCCTCCCAAGTAGGTGGGAGTACAGGTGCCCCCCAGAACACCTGGCTATTGTTCAGTTGTTGTTGCAGTTTGGCTGGAGCCGGGTTCCAGCCCGCCACCCTCAGAGTATGTGGCCAGCGCCCTACTCACTGAGCCACAGGCGCCGCCCAGTCATGGTACTTTAAATTGCAATTCCTATCCCTGCCTTGTGATACCCTTTTTCTTTTCCTGGATTTATTTTTCTTCATGATATTTACCATAATTGGGCATTTTATTTATGATAGTCTTTTATTGTTTATTGACTATATACCACTTCATTTTAATAAAAGCTCTATAAGGACAGAGATTTTTGCTTATCTTCTGTAACATTGCCTGGTACATAGTAGGTGCCAGTAAATATTGGTTTGATAAATGAATATTGAAATTAGCCAATAATCTGGATCTGAAATAGTCACTGATATTTTTAAAGCGGGTAATGTAGATATTTGCAAAGCTGTCTTACAGTAAAATTAAACAATCCAGAAGTTATCAACATGAGTATAAATAATCTAAGATGTAGAATGTAGGAAGCACAGATGTTGATTCTCATTCCCTACTGTGGAGGAAAAATGACTTTAAATAGCCCCTCTTTTTTTCTTTGCAAGAAAACTATTTAATGCATTTATGCAGAATGACCCTACTAAAAAATAATACAACTGACTCCAAAATACACCTTCTAGAGAAAGTAGTATAAATACTTGGCAAAGCTCTCTTCCTGGTGATTGAAGTGTTAGCACTAACATTATCTGTGTCTCTAAATACTAAAATTTACTGTAAGAATCCTAGATTATAACACTTAAGAAGCACTAAGTACATTTCAGATTGATTGTACATGTTTTACATACTTAATTTATTTAACATTCATAATAGTACAATGAGGTTGATACATTTATTATCCTCATTTTACAAATGAGGCAACTGAATGAAAAGAGATCTGAACGAAGGTAATTTGACTGTAGAGTCTGTGTTTTTAATCACTACCTTTGGATGGCTATTAGATGTATTTATGTCATTTTAACATTTCTGAAGTTATCAATTTGCTGATCCTCTTTAGATGATTTAGGAAAAAGAAAGGAAAGGAACAACTTTTTTTTTTTTTCCTTTTTGAGACAGGGTCTAATGCTTTGTTGCCTGGGCTAGAGTGCAGTGACATCATCATAGCCCACTGCAACCTCAAGTTCCTGGTTCAAGCAGTCCTCCTGCCTCAGCCTCCTAAGTAGCTGGGACTATGAGCACACCATCACGCCTGGCTATTTTTTTTTTTTTTTTGTAAAGATGCGATCTTGCTCTTGCTCAGGCTGGTCTTGAACTCTTGACTTCAAGCAATCCTCTCACCTCAGCCCCCCAAAGTGCTAGGATTACAGGCATGAACCACTGCACCCGGCTAGGAACACCTGTTATATACCCTGAATAGCTCTGGAAGATTACCACTGTTATCTCATTTACAGATGGAAAAAATTGAAGCAAAGAGAAATAGCTAATCTTGTTATAGTCCTAATACTCCTATCCAAAGTGATTCAAACTAGACCTGATTTCAAACTTGACTGTGACACATAGGGCTAGTAGGGAGAAGAAGTGTTCCTTAGTGAATAGGGGCAATCCAGAGAGGATGAGGGGTATGTGGTTCTGAGAGGAAGCCAGCTGTAAAGGGGTTGTGGAATCAGGAGGACAGGAGACACAATCCTGACTGAGAATTTCTGGGTCCACAGATACATTTTTCTGACCCTTCAAAGCCTACTCTCAGGTGAGTTTAAGGTAAAGGAGTGGAACAGGACCTTTGCAGACATGGCCCGGCTAAATCTTACTTCTTACATGAGGTCTTTATAATCCATGCTGGGCCACATGCTGGGCCCAGTGGTTCAGACTGAAGAAATTCCTTTTTCTACTGTTAGAACAGCATTTGATCTCTCATGATTTTTAGTCTTACCCTGACTTTTTCATGGGCCAAAGGAATTCATTCTTGTCAGTGATTCAACTGTTTGTTTTGGTTTTCTAAAAATAATTGAAAATACAAACATTTCAGAAAATGCTAACCACTTTCTGGGTGAGCTTGGGACTTAGTCATAGGCCTTAAATAGACATTGTTCTTTTGACTTAATGGGAAAGTATGATTTGCAGTAGGATATCAGAATAAATAGTCCCAAGGTGGTAAGCTGATGAAGGACATTCATTCCTTCACCAGATAGCTAGAAGGGACCTTTCTATTGAAAACTCAGTGAAATATAACCCAGAACAATGAAACAATCCTTAATACATCAACAAAGTGAGAAAACCAACCAGCAGCAGAATGCTCAGTGAGGAGAAATACAAGATGGAGAGCCAGAGAGGCTTAGCTAAGCAAAGGAGTCTCATTGATGGTAAGGCAAAGAGCAGTCCTTCCGTGATAAGTGCCAGATTCTGCATGAAGCAGCTGCTGCCAGAATGAAACAGTAATGAATTTCTGTCCACTTATTACTCTTTCGGCCTCCAGGGGACTTACTCAGCTAGCAGTTCTATTTTCAGAAGCAGAGGATAAACACATGCTTTAATCCCACTATTTAAAATCTAGTACAACATTTTTACCAAGTGCCCATGGCCAGTTTTTCCATATTTTTATGTCTCTATATGCATGTCTACTGTATATGTCTCCGTAGACATCTTCTGTTTTCCCTTCTATGCTCTTAACCTCATTTGGTAAGAGCTTGAGCTCTGGACATGCATTACTTGGATTCAGATCTTGACTCTGTAATTTACTGGCTATCAATTTGCTGATGTTAGAAAAAACTTTTCTCTTTATTCTTCATTTTGTTAACCTGACAAGTGGGTTGAATAACAGACCTAACTGAACTGCTTCATAGGATTGTGAAGATTAAGATAATGTATATAAAGGGCGGCGCCTGTGGCTCAGTGAGTAGGGCACCAGCCCCATATCCCATATGCCGGAGGTGGCGGGTTCAAACACAGCCCCAGCCAAAAACTGCAAAAAAAAAAGATAATGTGTATAATATAGTATTTGGGTAGTGACAGTCAATATCGTTAAGTGAATAAAAGTCCACAATGCCTAGTTATATATAGTGATTTATGGTTTGCCAAGAGCTTTCCCACATATTTTTCATTTGTTCTCCAGTTTGTTACAAATGAGGAAGATGAGACCTTCCGTACTGTTCAGTGGCTCACTCAACATCATAGAGCAAGTAGTAGAGCCAGAATCTTATATAAAGAGATATTTTCATCTTTAGACTGATATCCTTTTCACAGTCTCGGGCTACTTTCCTTTAAAATGAAATTGCTGTTCTTTTTTTTTTTTCTTAATATAATTGATTTGGCCAAATTCATAATGGAAGAATCAAAATTAGAGCCTAGGTCTTGTCCCTCAGGAATGACTCAGAAGGAGCTGAATCACTGAAATTAAAATTGGGCCCGTGCATGTTATCATTGATTTCTGAAAACTTTCTGGGATTTAAAAGAAGTTTTAGTTACCTAAGGGAAGGAAATTAAATTTTACTGAGCAGAAGTCTTGGTTGTGAAGGACAGAAACCCAACTCAAATTGGCTTTTTAAAAAAGGGAATTCATTCTCTCTGTTATAGGTTGAATTGTCCTCTCCCCACCACTCCCCAAATATCTGGGAGCTCCAAACCCCAGAACCTCAGAATCTGACCTTTTGGAGATAGGGTCTTTACAGAGGTTTAAAATTATGTCATTAGTAGGGGGACCATAATTCAATATGACTGATGTCCTTATATGAAGTGGTATTTGGACACAGACACACATAGAAGATGTTGTCTCACAGTTCCAGAGGCTGGAAGTCCCAGATGAAGTGGGACAGGGTTGGTTCCTTCTAAGAGCCATGAGGGAAGGATCTGTTCCAGGCCTCTTTACTTGGAGATGGTCATCTTCTCCATGTGTTCTTTTCCAGGGTCAGTTGTGACATCCAAGTGTCCCATTTCACTCACTTCCATCAGATTTACAAACAGGTGGACTCATAGTTCTGAAGTGTGCACTGTCTTTTCTTATGACATTTGAACAACATTCTTCTGGGTTTTTTTTTAGCTGTTGCATTATGAATTATCTCCCTATATTAATAGAAAGTTGTTTTCCAAACATTTGTTTCATTTAAGCTTCAAAAAAACTTACCAAGTCATGATAGAGCTCCTATTTATTAGTTGTCAGAAATAAAAAGTGATGGTTTTATAAAATATGTAAATTTCCATAAATCTTTGGCTCAGTCTATAATAAGATAATGCGTAGTTTTCATTTCCATTTTGCTGATTTTTGATGATCAAGTTTAACACGAGACAGGTAAGGGTGGCTGACTTGTTTTCACACCAGTGCCCTCCAGGCTTCCTTGGTCTTCCCTCCCCTACTCTCTGGAATCTCTCTTCTCCATCTAAGAGATGCCCACCACTCATCTGTACCTTTATGATGTCCAGCATCCTTGCGAGTAAGACCTTTTCTCACCATTGCTGATAAGCTTATTTACTTTTCCAAAATTTAAATTTGAGTTCATTAACTGTCAGCGTTAGTTAGGAGTTGTATTTCTTTTCTATACATACCAGCTACAGTTGGTCTCTCCAAGATGAGGTATTTCTGGTCACTGGAGACTAGGTTGGTCACAGAGGGTTGAGCCCAGAGGTGTCTCAGTCACAGTGAACCCACCACTTCCGCCGTGTGTTTGTCTCCATTAGGCATGAACTGTGTCTTCCACGTCAAAATTCTAGGAGGCCTTGTAGAATCTGTAAATCATTTTCAGCAAAAGCATTTTTGGGATTCTATAACCCAAATATAAGCCCCTTCATCTGGGATTGCATTGGATTTAAGTAAATTTAGCTTCATTTGGAGAACTTTTACATCTTTGTAAAATTAAATTAGCTTATTTAAAATAATTTATTTATATAATTATCTGTGTCTTTTATTAGAATTTAGAAATTTTCCCCCTGGGGATTTTGTATTATATGTTTTGCTTAGCTCCATTCCCAAATATTTTATTGTTTTATTTCTGTAGATTGTATCTCCTTTTTAATTTTTCTAGTTGGCTATGGCTGGTCTAGAGAAATTCTATAATTTTGTAAGTTGATCTTATAAATAGAAACCCTGTGAAAACTTATTAGTTCTTATAATTTGTTGATTTGTAAAAAAATCTTTACATATTAAGAATGTTCACTATTTGTATATTTGTTGGAAGTGTTTTCCAGTTTGTCACTTGGCTTTTAATTTTGTCTATGATATTTTTTTACATTTATAAGTTTTAAAGTTATCATGTAGTCAATTCTATTAATATTACTTTGTGACTTCATACAAAGAATGTATGCTGTTTGGCAAAATGAATAGTATTTTCCTTTGTTTTCTTCTGCACTAGCAATTTGATTTATTGCTTTCCCAAAGTGAAGATTCCTTCCCAGAATGTCCTCCAGTTGACAGAAAGTGTGTTGTCACTTTGGATCCACTAGGGGGCTAACACGAGCTTGAAAGAAACTGATGTATCTTCCTAAAACACCTGTCTTTTCCTCTCTGAAAGAGAAAAAAGAAACTGGCTAAACCCAAGTCTTACTGAAAACAAGTTATTTTCGTTTAAATTAAATGGATGGCCATGGTACAGAAGAGTCTAGACAAAAAGAAGAGGCTATTAGTAAAGATAAGTTCTATAAAGAAGATCCAAAGTTTCTTAGTGGTAAAAAATGTAAACTGAAAATTCAAATAAAGCTGCTTTAAAAATTATTTTAATTTTAGCTTAAAAGAGGAAACTAAAATAGAAATTTAAAAATATTGCTTCTACACAAAATCCACATACATCGTTATTAAATAAAAAGTAGATAACAAGAAACGGCAATAAGGGCTTTTTCTCCTTTTTTTTTTTCTCTAAAAGGCCAGGAGGTGGGGCTAACCTGCTTCCCGTATTCTGTAGAGTTTCTGCAGGGAACTGAGTGAAAATAGTCCCCAAACTGAAAAAAATCAGTTGTTTTTATTAAAATGAGTCAATCTGTAGGAACAAGCTGAAGGACTATGCTGGCCCAAAAGCAGTCATTGAAAAGTATTCCTTCCTGGGTCATGGTCACGTTCTTTTTGTTTGTTTTGTTTTGTTTTTGGTGCCGAAACTCAGGAAGGAACCATTAGTAACATTCTTAAAATCATGTTTATGATTGAAAAGCAGATGAATTCACACAGAGTGGGAAGGTGCAAGAGAAGGATGGGAGGAAGGCGGAAAGAAGAGAGAAAGGGAAGTGGGGGGGGGGACAGGAGACTGGGCCACAGCGAGACCGCAATTCTCTTATCTATGAAAGCAAAAAAGGACAGCTAAAAACGGTTCTTTTCATGTAGATAGTTGCTTATATTTAGATCTGGAAACAACTGATCAAGATCAAATGGTAGCCCACATGCAAAACACTACAAAAAGCAAGGTACTATTACTTTTAAAAAGGTGCATATACCAGCTTGGAACTTGACTTCTGGGTGCCTTTCCTAAGTAGGGCAGCTACGTCATATAAAATATGAAAGCCCATGCTATAAAAAGAAATTATTTTTACGTCACTTGAAATAAATGCATGGACAGTTTACATCTGCATATATGACAAGGTAAAATTTTAAAAGATCAACTAAAACCCATTTTAAACATTCCAAATTACATTATAAAGAACTTTCAAATTATAAGGTTTTCTGTTGTATTCTACCTTACTATCTATAAAAACTGAGTATGTACATCAGAAAGAACGTATTTATAAATACAGATTAAGAAATGCTGTAAATTAGTTCATAAAGTTTATATTTATGTATGAGTAATAGGAACACAAGTAGGAAATGCAGTACAATGGAAAGGTTTTCTTTGAAAAGCATACAGCTCTCCCATCTCCATCCCAGAGTTCTAAGTATCACCATCCAGGAGTAGCGGTTACTGCCAGTTTCTTTCTTTCTTTCTTTCTAAAATAATTTTTATAAGTCTTACAACTAATATAGGAAAACAGGAAAATACATAAATGTACCATAACCCAATCACAGAAAATATGAATTTTTTTTTTTTTTAGAGACAGAGTCTCATTTTATCACCCTCGGTAGAGTGCCGTGGCATCACACAGCTCACAGCAATCTCCAACACCTGGGCTCAGGTGATTCTCTTGCCTCAGCCTCCCGAGTAGCTGGGACCACAGGTGCCCGCCACAACGCCCGGCTATTTTTTTATCTTTTTGCAGTTTGGCCAAGGCCGGGTTTGAACCCGCAACCTTCGGTATATGGGGCCAGCACCCTACTCGCTGAGCCACAGGCGCTGCCCAATATGAATAGTTTTAAAATAAAGATTTGGGCTTGATGCCTGTAGCTCAGTAAGTAGCGTGCTGGCCACATACACCAAAGGTGGCAAGTTTGAGCCTGGCCTGGGCCTGCTAAACAACAATGACAACTGCAACCAAAAAATAGCCAGGTGTTGTGGCTATCAGTCTTTTCTTTCATGGCTTTTGAGGGGTTTTTGTTGTCAGTCTCAGAAAGGTCTTCCTCACAGCCAGTTAAATTTTTTTTTCATATTTTGTCCCACTATTTCTATTATTTCTTTACTATTTTTCTAAACTTTTAAGTCTTTGATCCACCTAAAAATAATTTTATTTAAGAAGTGAAGTAGACTCAGGCATTGTAATCCTAGCATTTTGGGAGGCCAAGATGGGAGGGAGGATCTCTTGAGCCTAGGAGTTGAGACCAGCCTGGGCAACATAGCAGGATTCTATTGATGGTGGCCACTGTTATCCTAAATAGCCATTACACACAGCGCATTGCTGGATAGGCCCCTGTGGCCAGATGAGCTTGTGTGTCACTTTCTCTTATAGATAACATTAGAAGGCCAAACACTCCAAGGACCATGGTGCCAGTCAAGGACTCACTGTACAAAGTACACTTAGTAATGCACTTATAGAGTAGAAATGCTTTGAAGATATAACCGCTATAAGATGAGGGTTATTGTGTAACCTCATTACCTGTGAAGAAAAATCTGTTTAATATATGTTATGATGAGTTAATAACGTTGCCAATGTATACGTTTGCTGTGAGAATATAGAAGTAACAAAGGGAAACAGGAAAGCTGAACAACTCTTTGAGGAGATAACCTTAGTGGAATTGCTGGCTTTTTTGTAAATAAAAGTGGAACTGTGCATCTCTCATGCAATTCTATGTTGATTGGCTTGGGTGACAGGCGAATGGACTCCTTGGTCTGGCAATACTATCACAAAAAAAAAATCAAAAATTAGCTGAGTGTGACATTGTGCCTTTTGTCCTAGCTACTTGGAAGACTGAAGCTGGATTCTGGCTTGAGCCCAAGAGCTAGAGGCTCTAGTGAGTTATGATTACACCACTGTACCACAGTCTGGGTGACTGAGTGAGACCCTATTTTTAAAAAAAAATGAGGGTCCTATGGTGCATCTTAGTAGGGTACTGGTGAAACTTATTAAACGTAGAGTATCAATGTCTTTATATAGTGATTAAGAAAATGCTATGAGGGCTATCTCTCACAGTACGATCAAAATGTTTCTGATTGTATATGAAGCACATTCTGC